>LZPO01017728.1:33090-53368 GCA_001675575.1 Neotoma lepida | reverse complement strand
CAGGAAAACCTTAGGTGGCCCCAGACAAAACCAAAGGTTAGTGAGCATAAACATTCCACCACTGCATAGCCGGGCTCCTGGTGTACTCCAAACAACAATATACTTACTGTCTGACATTTAATATTTTTCCTCCAGTTTACTATGAAAACCGACAAAAAATCTGTTTGAAATATATCCTCAGTGCTGGGTTGGGGACACATTATACCATTCTACCTGTTGAAAATACAGAACACCCAGCCATCAACCTACGCCCTTATAGAGTAGTAACATCCAGAAGAAATGAGAACAGTATGAAGTAAATGCCTGTTGCGTAGGAAAAAAGTTGAAGGTCTTCCTCCATGGAATGAATCTGGANTCTATTTTAAACAAGAAATTGGAAATGGCTGAGAAATAAAAATGAGTAGGTGTTGAGAATGAAACACACGCACACACACACACACACACACACACACACACACACACACACGCAGATATTAACAGATAAGCTGCTCAATACATCAGAGATAGACCAGGGGACTTCTGGGACTGAAAGAGATGGCTTCCTCAGGGTTCTGGTTCTTGATTGCTGCCATGCTAAGAATGATTTGAAATGTTTGTTAAGCACGGGTTCCTGGGATCCATCTGCAGAGCTCATGATTCAGCGGGTCTGGGGTGGGGTACTTCTAACAAGTTCCCAGGGGATGCTGATGCTGCTAGCCTAGACCTCATGTAGGTTGTTTCATTCAGGAGATCAAGGGAAACAGGGAGTATGCTCNTAGCGGTGGATTGAGGGATTCAAANAGGGGATGGCTGTCAATGTCCTAGTTTTCAACCTACAAAACTACTAGGGGACAAGAGAACCATTCTGGGTAGAACAGGAAGCAAGTACAATGCCCATAAAACAAGAGAGACTTGGTCTAGCCTGCAAGGGTCAAGGAAAGCACTGAGCTAAGAAGACAGACTAAAGGGAGGAGTAAGAGGACACTGTAAGAGGTAAAAGGAGCTAGATCAAACTAACAATCAGCACAAGTCTACGGATTTAGTCACACCAAGATCAGAGAGAGAGAAGTCAAAATCTGTGAGGTAATGAAGGTCATGCCTATCATATAGAAATAAATAGGGAAATTGCAAATGCTTCCTTCTTTGTAAAGATAAGAAGAAACAGAGCTCGGTTTTGTGTATAAGTTTCCAGTACCAAAAAGTCATCCAGGAGTTGTATCTAATATGTAGTTAAGAAACATGAGAGCCTAAGGAAAAAGTGTAGTGGGATAGAGAGATGGGCTTGGGAATTGTTTCTGTCTTGAAGAAAGTTGGACTACATAAGTAAATATGTTCCTTCAATTAAAAGTACTTACTGAGGGCTGTCTCTTATACACATCTAGATGTGTATAAGAGACAGTATATATATATATGGAAAACACCCACACACATTAAAAAGATTAAGTTTTAAAAAGTATGGGAATGACATGTAGAGGAGGATGCAGCTTCCTCAACATGCATATAAGTTCCTGGGTTTAATCCCCAGCATCTCAAAGAAAGGAGGTATTAAATAAATAATAAATAATTAACATAGGGCAGTCGAAGTAGTCTGCACCTACCATACCAGGATTTGGGAGATGGAGGCAAGACAATGCAAGTTCATGGCCAGCCTGTGCTACACAGTGGGACTGGATTTTGCATTTTGTTTCATTTTAAAAGCAGCAACAGTGAGTTTCAGGACAGTCAGAGCTGTTACACAGAGAAGCCCTGTCTCAAAAAACAAAACAAAACAAAAAAAAGAAAAAAAAAGGCAGCAGCACTGTCTAAGCTGAACTCACTAGAGTTGTCTCTTACACATGATGTGTGTGTGTGCATATGTGTGTGTGTGTGTGTGTGTGTGTGTGTGTGTGTGTGTGTGTGTAGGTATAAGAGGGAGGGGGAGGACAAGCATACAGGCTCAGTTTTTTAACAGATTAAATACATGAGCTTAGGTTATAATCATCAAAAGCTAACTAAATATGGCATTCTTCAAAATCCTCCAGTTTGCCAATATTGAAACACTAATTTATTATTCACTGACATGTTAGTGTCACTCTCTCACCTCTTACCAAGTTCCTCGCATAAGCCATCTGGAGGCAAGTCACTCTTGGCCCATCTGCATTCTCAAATTCACGAATCCTAAACAGCTTTTCCTCNCCACAGGAGGAACANAGACTTCTACCACTCTCTTTAGAGTAAAGGAAATGATGTATGGAGCTCCCGGATTTCTAAAAAGAATATTATGCCTTGTTAAAGATACTGGAAAGTAATTAGGTCTACTAACTAATGGCCTTGCAAGCAAAAAAGAACTTCCAAGTCACTTATCAGATAACTCAGTGAGATCTGCTCATCACATCTATGCTTCCAAAACCACAGACATCAAACATTCCTTAAAGCCAAGCATTTTAAGAAGAAGCAAAATAACTAAGATTATCTCAGGTGCCAAAGATACTTCCCAGGCCAGCACAGCTTTGGGAGCTGGACAGCCCACCCCTAGCATGAGGTCCTGCTCAATCATCTGTTGCTGAATTACCTTAGACAAGATGCTTAATTTGACTAAGACTTGGCTCCCTCATCAGTAATCTGAGGCTCGAAAAGTAACTACCTCAATTGACAAAAAGATAGACACATTGATTAAAAAGAAACAGTCCNAAAATAGAACCAAACAGATATTGATTTTTCACAAAGGTGCGGAGTCAGTTGAAAGCCAAAAGGGACAGTCTTTTCAACAGATATTTCTAAAGCAACTGGCTAGCTATATACCAAAATATAAGCCTCAATCTCTTCCTGACAAGAACATAAAAATTAACTCAATGGTTAACAGAGGCAAAAACACAAAATGAGGTAACAAGCTCAACCTGCAGTCCAAGAGTGACATGTGCCTCAGGACAGCAATGAATGGCACCCAATGNAAAATCATAAACTTGTTTAAAACACTAAGGATTTTGCTTTATTTTGAAATTTTTCTTTGTGTGTGTACAACTTTCAAGCACAAAGTCTGTAGATGACAACATTAAGTCGCAATGTCAAATGGCAGGACATACCTGAAAACTCCAAGAAGGAAACAGGACAAAATCATCATGGTTGGGTTACGCAANATATTCTCAGTTACCTCATGGAAAGTACAATCCATAAAACACAAAGTGAAAAACTAGACTTCATAAAACTAAAAGCTTTTTCTCACCAAAAGATATCACTAACAGGAGACTCAAAAGANAAGCTACAGACAGAAAATACAAATTATACATCTGACAAAAGGCTTATGCCCACCATTTTCAGTGCTTGACAGTAAGAAAAAAATCCATTTAAAATAAAAATGAGCCAAATCTTTGAATAGACACTTCACCACCAATACTCAGATAGCAAATAGGCACATTAGATGGGCATCACCAAGTCAGTGGAAAATGCAGCTTAAACCCATAAAGATATCTCAATATAACTATCAGAATGGCTAAGATTAGATAGCCACGCCCTGACAATACTACATGCTTACAAGGATGAAAGAAGACCAGACTTCAATTCCAAAGTGGAATGTAAAATGGTACAGCCATTCTAGAGAACAACTTGGTGGTTTCTTTAAAAATTAAGTAAGTACTTACATATGACTCAAAAACCTACTCCTAGGCTTTTGGGCAGGAAAGGTATGAACTTACATCCATAAAAACTTGTACATAAATATTTACAGCTACATTATCTGAAANACCAAAAGCTGCAAACAGTATCAATCTCCCTTGGTCGACGCCATGGTGCATTCACAACAGAATTCTACTCATCCATAAAAATAACAGTGAGAAATTTAGATTNTAAGATGTTAAGTGAATGAAGCCAGATTCAAAAGACTACATCCAGTACAGTTCTATTTCTGTGGCATTTTGGAAAAACTAAGATGGTAAGAATGTGAAATAAAACTAGTGGCTATCACAAGATAAGAGTGTGAGGGAGGGTCAGTGTGAAGGGGTCTGGTAACGAACCATGGTGATGACATGTTGCCATGAGGTAGTTACCTAACTCTATTCCCAAAACTCACAAAATTCCATCTCCCCAAAAAAGTAAGCTTTTGTTTGGGGAAGATTCAAAAATCAAATTCTTCAAAATAGCAGCTGAACAAAAACTTCCCTAGCAAAGTTTCTTCTCCTGGAACAGCTGTGCAAACTTAATGGGTGATGACTGCAACCTGCTCCCAGGAAGCACTCAGTAGAGTTGTGCGTCTCTCCCAGTCTCGAACACTCTTAGAGCTTGCAGAGCTCCAGCTCAAAGAGGGGAAGGAGTCACTCCACCAGGGCTGTACAAAGTTTGACAGAATGATCAGGAAGTAACTGGCTATAACTGCCACTAGCAAAAGAGTGCCCTCCACTGAAAGGGTAGAGAAACTTCTCNTGGGCCTAGTATTGCATTGCTNCGAAATTAGAAGATACCAGGGAAGTCTGCTGAACTTGACAATTGTCAAGCTCCCCTTCCAGCTTCTGTTACTAGGAATTTTCTCCGGAATTCTACAGATCTGCACCTTAGACAGCAGCTATTATTGCTTCCTAGGAGCAAGACAGGCTTATTTGATTGGCCTTTTTAAAGGCACCAGTCTGTGTGTTAGCCAATGCTAACCTGTACTATTATTCTCAAAGACCTCAGCTAGCATGTGACATTATGTGCAGTGTGCTAAGAATTCACCATGATAGAAAATATTTCGTTCCCCAAACAAACAAAAGATTTCTCTTTCTCCCTCTTCCTGTTACAGGTAGTTCTGCACCTTGTACATATTTTCCATGGGGTCAAGGGTGACTAACTCTATGACTGCCAGTGGAAAATTAGCAAACAGAAATTGGACATTGGCAGTTCTTCCATTTTTGTTTTTGTGTGGTTTTTAACACAAACCTGAGGACACAGACTATTAATGTGAGTTACACAAGTCAGTGCACAAGTCTCAGCAGTTGAGCCCCATAACAACCACAAGTGTACCTACCACAATGTTCTAAGCAACAGGAATTTATACAGTAGACACCCGCCATTAACAACACTTGCACAGGTCTCCTGCAAGTACGACATGTTTTTAATGTTGTCTGTCTTCTGTGCTGTTCCTTTAACTTTGCTATTCCAATTCATTAAACTAAAAGAATAATAATTTGAATTAATGAGGCATTACTGTGGCCTCAGTCTTTAATACGCAATTCACATTCAAATCAAATCAATACTTTTATCAAGAACTAATTATGTCCTGGTGCAGAGCTGGCTTCCACAGTAAATTCAAGACATTTTTACTAGCTGTACTCTCAAGTCTTAAAAATATAACTTATGTGTGGTTATATAAATCAAAAAATGAAAGTTAAAATTCAATTATGGATGTATTTAAGAACAAATCAACACTAATTTATCAAAACTAAAAAGATGGTCAAGGTTAAATATTCAAGATAATTTCCAAAGTGTTTGTAAATGAACTTGGCTAACTAGTGACTTGTTTGCTTCTTGTTTTTCTCTTTAGACACAGGTTTACCACACCTTAGGCCAATATCACAAGGCATATACATTCTGTAAATGTACATCAGTGGATAGCTGAAGGAGAGAGACAGCAGCCTGAACAGATAGCTGAAGTGACCCTTGGGTGAAACATTTGATAGTAGTAAGCCATACTAGTAGCCTGCAAATTTGACCAACACCTCTGCCTCCTCCGGCAGACTATTCAACTCTCANGCAAGAGAGCCTGTTAAAGACTCCCTACTTCAGAGGCAGGCAGATCTTTGTGAGTTCAAGGCCAGCTTGATCTACAGAGCAAGTTCCAGGACAGCCAGGGCTACACAGAGAAACTATCCGAAAAATACATACATACATACATACATACATACTGCCTACTTCAAAACTGTCCTGAAAGAAACATGGCTNAGAAATCAAGCACTACGTGTGTCTCACAATAAAGGTGCTTTAAGTCCCTGAAGCCTACCAAGCCAATGAACAAGCGCTAACCAGAACTGAAGTTAACGACACACAGACTTCTGAAGAAAACAAGAAAATCTCAAATAAATACAGAATCCAAGACTTTTGGTAGTTATAATTTCAACAATCTGTCATCCTTCCTTCTCGTGATTTTTAAATGCTGGATCTCAAAATAATGTGAATAGTTCCCAATCAGCACTTTTTAATGAACTAGACTAGAAATGGATNTGACAGGACAGAGTAGGGTAGGCAACACAGGACAGGGAAGGCAGGACAGGAGAGATAATAGCCACTAAAACAAGATGGACTGGTTTGAACTGATAGAAAAAAACTGAGTGCAATGAGCACACACAGGATAAACACATCATATAAATTTAATATGCCTAAGATTGCACTGTGACGTCAAGAAACCATAAAAACCACTGTTTTGAATCTTATGTACGGTACAGTAAGCTCCTACCCAAACTCTCTTTAAGAGCATTTACTATCCTCCCAAGAACAAGAATCCAATGGCTAATTCTAAGAAAATGAATTACCTATCCAGTTTATGGAGCCAGAAAAGGGAAGAAATTTTTCGCATGTAAAGCTATGGTCTAAATTTGTATTGCATCTGCAGATTCATAAAATACATCCAGGGTGTCAACGCTGTGTGACCCAAGGTCTACCTCAGGCTACAGCACTATCCTAACACATATCATCACAGTAGTGAAACGGTAAGGCTCACAGTGAGGGTTGAAATCGCTGTTTCTGCTCCACCCTTTGTCCTAAAAAAAACCAAGCTTAGACATTGAAAATAGCAATAACCACCAGCCCGTGTACTTTCTCCCCAATCCTATCTGCATCAATGACTCTGCTGCAAAGACAAACAGGCTGCACTGGAGAAGTCCTGCTACTCCAGCTTGCAGCTCTGCTTGCAGCTCATGTCTAGGCACACAGACAAACACACACACAAAAGAAATCTAGACATTCAGCACAAGAGTCAGGATCTAGAAAACTCACATCCAGATGGAATACTGAACTACAAATTTCTTTCGTAGATCCCTGATATACAGAGGTTATAGCATTTTAAAATAAAGCACACAGTCAGGACACCAATAACACTTTAAACCAAAAGCAATGAACAGCAAAGAATATTAGATAGCAACTAAACAATGTCAATAAAGCAGGTTAGTCAGTGAAGAAAAAAAATCTAAAAAAGAGGATATACTTCGANAACATGTAAAGAAACAAACAGCAGATCACTAAGAAGTTTAAAATCAGTATAATGGAGCCAGAGAGAGTTCAGCAGGTAAAGGCATGTGCCACCAAAACTAACAATCCACATGCTAGAAGGACAGAACTGAATCGAAGTTGTCCTCTGCCTCCATACACATCATGGCAGGTGCATGCCCACACATCCATACCTAAGACATATAAACAAGTGTAACTTTAAAAATCCATACAATGGCTCAAGAGAGGTAAACAGAAACACATCTTCAACCTTCTAGGCATGCAGACAAAAGCAAACAATATAGAAAAGGGTGTCACAAGCCTCCATGCANCACCATGTCAGCTGATTTTTAGCNTACTTAAGCAGCAGGCTCTTTACATCTTTTCTCTCTAATTGCCAAGGTGGTAACCCATATTCATTATAGAAAATCTAACCATATTCAAATATAACTTCTTTTCACAGAAGTCCTTCAGAATCCTATTCTCCAGGGATAACCACTGCTAACAGACTGTGTTCATTCTCCCAATGCTAAATGAATATTTCAATTAGATAGTAGCCATTCTAGACAAATTATAATAACATGACCATCTACATCTACAGTATCCTCCAGTAATATGCTCTTCTTTCTTCCTATTTTCTAATGTGTAGACATGGTATGTGCATATGTATATGCATGTTTTTGCATGTGCATGGGTGTGCATGGACATCTATGCATATGGATACATGTGAAGTTCCAGGGTTGATATCAGGAATCCTCCCTGATTTCTCTTCCACCTCATTTTTTTGAGGCAGAGCACCTCAATCAAACCCAGAGATCTCACCAATATGGCCGGTCTTACAAGTCAGCTTGCTTTGGGGATCCCTGTCATCATCTTCCAAGGCTGGAATTAGAAGCAGGCTGCCCAACCAGCATTTTCCTGGGGATCTGCATTCACATCCTCACATTTGAGCAGCAAGTCCTTTAATCACTGAGCCATCTCTCCAGCCCCAGCAGGATCTTTTCCACTTACTGATACAGCCTAGAGATTTATTCCTGTCAGTGGACATAGCACAACACCACTCTTTTTAATGGCTACAAAATATTCCATTATGTGGGCAGAACATAATTTATTTAATCAGCCTTCTCCTGATGGGCATTTGGATTATTTCCAATTTTTATTATTAAAAACAACGTAGTTTCTAGGTTTATATCTGTGCACTCGTTAAACATTACTGTGGGCTGATGCAGGGATCAAAGAATGTACTAAACTTTCTTAGTCATTCATTTCATTTTAATTCATACTACTATAAATCTTCAAGAAGATGGCAATTGCACTAATTGCTTAATTATTTTGATTTTCAGCTTTAGCACTTTTTTGATAACGTATGCTACTCAAAAGTAATTGCATAGGAATTAAGTCAAAAGGTATCAGTTAATGTATTTCTGACTACTTATTAGAAAGTGTCCTTTGCCTGAATACTACATAAAAAAATCCCGTTTGAAGAAATTTCATGTTATCAGAAAAATATTCAAATATGGCCATGTACAACAGGGATATGTTTCAGGAAATGTGATATTCATGTGTGGTGGTTTGAATGAAAAATGTCCCCCAGAGTCTCGTGGTGGTGCTATTTAGGGAGATTGAGGCATCACAGCCCTGCTGGAGGAAGTATATCACCTGGGGCGGGCGCTGACATTAAAAGCCCTGGACTATTCCTGTTGGAAGATGTGAGATCTCAGCTTCTTGCTCCTGCTGCCCTCTTGCTTGCTGCCACACTTCTCTATAGTGACGGTCTCTTAATCCCCTGGTCTGTAAGCCCAAATAAACTCTTTCTTCACTAAGTTACCTTGGTCATGGTGTTTTATCACAGTAACAGAACCATAACTAAAACATGAGCTAATTTCACCCTTCTACTTCATAGATACAATTTACAACAACCTATATGGTGTGGTCTACTAGAACTACATAGTTTGAGACGTGTGTCTGTGTGTGTGTGTGTGTGTGTGTGTGTGTGTGTGTGTGTGTGTGTGTGTGTGTAGTATGACCCTACTGTTCTAGGGCTATGATAAAGAAAACTATGAGATTAAATCAAGTCATAGAGAAACTGGTCCAATGAAGAAATGTTCCAGGATGCTGCCAGCCAGTACAATGCAACAGAGTGTTGNAGAGCACACTCTTCAAGTAAAGAGTATATCCTGAAATAAATATAGTAGTATGAAAAAAATACCCTGAAATAAAGGTGTATTAACATTAAGCATATAAACCAGAAACATTTGTTTATTCAAATATGATGATCTGTACATAATTGTATGTGCTCAGCATTGTCACTAGGCAACAGGACTCTCTGGACTCCACTGTAATCTTACAGGACCTCCATCATATTTGTAGCTCATCACCAAAATGTGTTTCCATGATTCATGGCTGTGTTCTTCAGTCCTACTTTAGAACTAGATCTTCTCCTTAATCTCAAATAGATTCACTGTAATCACTGATTCTTGCTTGTGTTTCAAAAAAAAGAGCGTGTGNGTGCACACACGTGTGCACGCGCACACACACACATACATACAGAGACACACACTCACAGACACACACACACAGANACNGATCCCCATCACACCTACAGCTTTAGAACACAACTCAGAAATAACCTACAAACCACCATTTCCTCCCTGAATGAGTGCATATGAAATTTAAATACAAAAAGTCATGACATTCAGAGTTTGAGATCCAGTAAATCACTCAGGACACATTTCATAGCGAACAAAATACTTGCTGAGAAATAGAGTTACCAGGGCAACCATAACTGACCTTTTATGTTTTATTTATCAATCATATTGCTGCATTATTCGCATTCTTAGAGACAAAGGAGAAAATGTATTATAAACAATGATAATTAATTGAGGGTCCCCTGCTCCACACTAAATCGCTCCTGAAAAAAAAACCCTCTATTTATCNAGCAGTTGTGCTATTATTTGCTCCTTGGTTCTTGTCTAGGCTAAGGGCATGGAAGGCAGAGCCCACAAAGTTCACAGGTTGCCCATACCAAACTTGATCTCAGGTGGCAGTATATCTCTGTGTGTCATTTCTTAACAGACAACAGGACAGACATGGAGATACTCCATGCCTACATCATCATAATTCCTGCTGCATACTAGATCTCTTGAAATAGTCAACAGAAACACAGAATAAATGAAAGTTAGGATAAATTATAAATAAATCCACCTGACTTTGAAATTAAGCAGTTTATAACAAGAGAAACATCAAGCACTTCATTCAGTATCTAGTGTAGTTTATTACAAGTCCCAATAATATTCTCATTAAATCAAATGTCATTTCCTCTTGGGAAAAATATATGTTTACTTATTTTTAGACTACTAGAGTATAGTTATTCCTGCTTGAACCAGGCTAAAAAAATTTTAAATTAAAAAAATGGAAGAGAAAGAAAGAAAANTGTGTAGAATTCATTAGGTTCAAAATATGAGATAAAGAGAATTTATATCAACAAGATGTCATCATTCTTATCAATGAGATAGTAAGGAAAGAGACATCAGCTACAAGGCACAGTAGGGTCTTAGCCCTGGTTTGAATGTATTTGATAAGCTACTCATTTTCCTGAGACAGTTGCTCATCCACAGGCAGAGAAAGTTGACCTCAGTGCTCTCCAAGTCCCTCTATATGTCCCCTGCCATCATCAGTAGAATGTGAAATGTCTCCCACAGGCTCATGTACTTTAACACTTTGTCCCCAGCTGGTAGCANTATATGAGGGCACTGAGAAACCTTCAGAAGGTGGAGCCTAGCTGGAGGAAGTGAGTCACTGGGGAGGAGGAACTTAAGGTTTTTATAGGGGGCACCCACTTCCTGTTCTGCTTCTTGATTGGCATAGATGTGAGCAAGCATCCTCTCACTCCTGTCACCATAGCTGAGCAGCTTCTGCTAGCCATTACCATACATCCCAACCACAACAAACCGAACTTCAAGCTATGAACCAAAATAACACTTTGCTCTGCTCCAGCACTTGTCAGGTATTTGCTCACAGTAAAAAGAAAGTAACTAATGTGGTGGAGAGGTGNCTCATTGGTTAAGAGTACTTGTTGCTCTCGCAGAGGATCCAGGTTCAGTTCCCAGAACCCACATGGTGCCTCACAGCTGTTGCTCCAGGTGATCTGATGCCCTCATCTGGCCTCCACAGANACAAGGCATCCAAATGGCACACACATACATGCAGGCAAATACTCAAACACATAACGATTTTTAAGTTAAAAAGAAAGAAAAGAGCTACTGCACCTCCTTCCTTCTAAAGAAGAGGTTTCAAGAGCACCCCAGTACCAAAGTACTAACCTGGGGACATTCGGGCTGCTGCTCACGCACGACCAAGAAGACTGGAGACTACAATTTCCAACCTCAGCTGCACACCTCCTGCAATCTTCTGAGTACCATCCAAGGGTACATCAGGCTCTCCCAGCTAACCCTAACCCGTCCCACTCCCATCTCCCACGGGCACAACACAGGCTCCTGCATTACCTGACAGGTCCTTCCTCCCTTTAGTTATTAGTCTGCCAGGGACAATCTTACCTACATTCACATTCTAGGCCTTTCCCATTACCCTCATTTTAAAACAAATAAATAAAAATATGCATGCATGCACACACACATACATCCACTCATACAGAACAAATTCAGGCTCCTTAAGCATATGTCCCTCCTGAGCCTCATCAGGGCCCTGTGGGTCTGATTAACTCCCTTCTTTTTACCTTCCATCTCACTCTGTGGCTCCTCATATTTGACGAAGTCTCCTTGATTTAAAATAGACACAAAACCTCCTTAGTTCTCCATCAGTTCTTGATTCTCCTTCCTTTTCCTAACCTGACTTCCCCAGCCAAGCCAACATTTCCCCAAACCAACTTCCTTCCAAGCTGCACAGCCAGTTCTTGGCCAAGGCTCTCAGCGTCTCAGCTGCTATTCCCTGGCCTCTCCTAACCGTTACCCATTGCTGGTCCCTCATCTCCCTATCCAGTCCATGCCTCCCACTCCCNTACAGATGTCCCACAGACTAACACCCAAAACCCAGACCCACTACTATCAAGTTTTTCTTTCATGAATTGACTACTGTCTACCTTTGTGTGGGTACCTCATCAGCTTCCCATTCTGTTGCTGCCTCAACCACTTTTCTCCTCAGGCTCTGAATTTAGTAATTTACAAATAGCAAACTATATGTAGCTTCCAGAATTCCCCTTTTATGTTTCCAAGTTTTTCCACATATCACCTCCCAAGCTGTAAAAACTCCAATTTATACCATTCCATCTACCTNTNTATCTTTNNNGACNCNNCNCCCTAAAGTATCCCTGCAAGCCTTTCCACCATTCCATCTACCTGTCTATCTTTCAAGACTCCTCCCTAAAGTATCCCTGAAAGTCTTCCCTGACTAAATCTCCATCCTTTGGTAGATAGCCCTGCCCTATACTTCTACTGAGCTCTTTAGCTTCCTGTCTGAGCACACAGGATTATCAGTACTTAAGAGTCTAAAGTATGTGTCTCTGGATGGAATAGATTCCATACAATTAATTTTTGTAGAGCTAGCATTCATCATAATATATAGTACCCAAGTCCACACGCACACCACTCAAAACACATTAGAAGAAAAAGACAAAATTAAGAGTCACATTTGTTTTAAATCTTAGATAAACAGCACGCTCTGGAGCTTCTGTAACTTCACTGAGTTGAGCTGCAAGTCACTGAGTGGGAATGGAAGTGGAAGACTGTCTTTCAATGCCATTCTCTTACGCAATGATCAGTTTCAACTGGTAAATATATGCTACACACAGGATGCCATGGAGTCCCTTGAAGAGTTAGCCAGGAATCTGTGAGATATATGCCAGGGAAAAAAACTAGAGGGTTCTACTGAGGTTTGACATAAACACAACGTTTCTTAGCGTCCATAGTTTTTATGTAATAAAACAAGCAGTACTTCAGGCAAATTGTGCTTTTCAATGGAATTTTNGCCTTTTAGGTTAAGATTTGAAAGTTTACTCAAATGTCCTTCTGCTGCTTCTTCGTTTTCTCAGTTATTTAGTTCCAAATCCCTGTCACTGGGAAAGCAGTGAACATGCAATAATTATTTCCTACTTCTCTCTCCTTCCCTATCATCTTTAAATCCACAGTATCTCAATCCAACTGATGTCAGTAAATCCAGACTGTCCCAACTTTTCTCTAAAACTCTTAAAACTATTTGAATGAGGTGTTGAGCAGCTGTCAGTTATGGATTTGAAAATAAAAAAGAGCCTGAAAATTGTACGTTCAGTATAAAAAGATTAGGTGAGGCAATTCAGAATGTTTAAGAACTTTAAATCAAGTTAAAAGCAGTTACTATGGCCAGACCTCATGAAGCTCCGCTTAAGAGTCGCATTAACCTGGCAGTCAAAACTATTTAAAATGAATAATGTTTCTTTCACATTTCACTCACTTTCAGCATCATAAAAAAAAAAGAAGAAAGGAAAAGAAAGAAAAAAACCACAATGTGAGTTGGCGAATGGCCATATAGTCACGTAAGAGTGACCTTCCAGGCTGAGCTTCCTAAGGACAAAGCTGGTGCTGTTAATACACACATTTGATGACCTACACCCCTCTTAAGGCTAAAGAGGATAAATTTTCAAATGAAGAAAGAACAATGAAGACATTCCAGAGGCTTTTCAATCTAAAAAGCAAGAAAATGAGAGAGAAATTCACAGTTCATATGCCCACAGTGGCTGAACCCAACCTTTAATGAAACCCCACTAAGTCCGGAGTGACCACTGTACACACAATCTTTTTTAAACCCTTCTCACCTTTTGTTGTTGTTTTGTGTTTTTTGTTTGCCATTTTGTCAAATATGGTGACATGGATGCGGCTATTCAGATGTAAATTAAAATTAACGTGAAATACAACTAGCCCGTTTGCAGTACTAGGTGGTCACAGGTCAGCAGTGATGACTCGTGCACAACACAGACAGGGACTATTTCCACCATCACAGAAAGTTCCAGAGGGTAGCACTAGAGAGGCATGAAGCCACTGTTAGACACCTCCTAAAGGAAATCATGAAATGCGTGCAAACATGTCTTTTATTTTTTTTAATATTTTATTTTATTGTTTTAATTATGTGTATGTGGGGGTGGGGGTATGTGCACCTAAATGTAAGTGTCCTTGGAGGCCAGCAGTGACTGATCTCCTGGAACTAGTTATAAGCAGTTGAGAGCCTCCTGAAGTGGGTGCTGGGAACTAAATTTGGGTCCTCTGCAAGAAGAGTATGTGCTCTGAACCACTAAGCTAGGTCTTCAGCCCTACTACGTTGTGTAGTGTACAGAGAAGAGTTCGGGAAATTCAGTCTGCAATTTGGCATATTGCTACATCTCTCTACTCAACTGNAGATTAAACTGCTCCAAAATGCCAATTCAATGCATGTCCCCTACTGATTGATGTGTGCTAAGGAACTACTATGGTTTAGAAGTGGTTTTCATCACCAAAGTTTATATTTAAAATGAGTTGCCAACATAATGGTCTTGGGAGTCAGTAACTTTCACAGAAATTAATGTCTTTCTTCACCAGCTGGATTAGTTCTCTCAGGAATCTCAGGAATCTCCTGAGATTACATCTCAGGAGAGTTAGCTATTTCAAAGCAATGTTACCTCATATGTTTACCTCCTTCTAATGTGCCCATGTGTCTTGCCGACATGAGGTATGCACCAGTAGCTGAGCAGACATCAACACCATGTTTTTGGCCTTCCAGAACCATGAGTCAAAATAAATCTCTTTTCTTTATAAATTACCCAGCCTTGGGGACTGTCACAGCAACAAAAATGGACTGAGACGGGAGCCATTTGTGGTCTTTCCCGCCTCTTCACAGTGAGCTGAGAACCAGGGTTGTAGACNCTAATCTACCCGAAGAATAGGAGTGGCTGTTAATGACCTAGATTCCTCCTGCCATCCTGAAAGTGCTTTCCAGGCTACACTAGGATTTGTGTCCTTCTCTGGTGGTGGTTGTTAAAGCAGCACACTTTCAGAGACAGTTCCCAGCCATGCTCACTTCATGCTTAAGCCTGCCAAAGCTGTCATTCACCACATGAAATACAAGGACAGTTGTGAGCTCCACAATTCGTTCTTTATTCAACACAAAAACCTAAATAATTTTCATTCTTTTAGGTGGTACAGACAGGCTGATCAGGCTTTCTGTAGTTCTTTGTTGTTGTTCTGTTTTGGTTTTTGGGGACAGGGTCTCTCATTACATAGCTCTGGCTGTCCTGGACCTCACTATGTAGACCAGGCTGGCCTCAAACTCGCAGAGATCCGCCTGCCTCTGCCTACTGTGCTGGGATTAAAGGCATGTATCACTATGCCTGGCTTTTCCATGGTTCTTTGTACAACAGAGAAACACGATCTGTTAGATCTGTGTACACAAATCAAAACAACTGGGATCTGGTTCTGGCCTTGCCATACCCGAACTGCATACTATGGCACTCAGGTCTCATTCCATTCACTTACAGGACTTTCCCCAAATTTCCTTTACATTCAAGACAGCACATTTCTCTCTGGTGAAGACTTCACTTCATACACCTGGCACCTAGTGAAGACACTTCCATCTCAATGCTCCCCACCAGTCTCCCCTTAGTCCTCCCTTCTACACCAAGTATCTTCCCAAACTCTGACTAGTCCTTCCTGGTGTCCACCAACTGTTCTTCATCTTGTCCCCACCACACACTCCTCCCTCCTTTGGGCTCTCACACACATTCCTGCCCTAATAGGCCTTACACCTGCTGGAAAATTAATAATTTCTTTGCAGGGTCTTTCAAATCCGCATCCCCAGCTCTACTCTGAGATTCTCTCACAAACTTAGGAAGCACACTTCAAACTGTCCCCAAACATTCCTGCTGTACATGTCAGTAACAGCTCACATAATGTGTCCAAGCCAAGCTTACTAACTTCATGTAGTATTTTTATATCTTAATTGGAACAGCCATTTTTCTAGTCACTAAAACTCAAAATCACAGTCCGTCTTCATTTTTTTTTCTCTTTATTTTCCCTCAATTCCCATTTTCCAGTCAGCCACCAAATCCAGTCAGTTCTGCATCCATTCTTTGAATACTGCCCTATTTCAANTTTTCATTAGAATCTTAACTATTATTCCCCAACCTAGTGCTCTACATCTAATCAAATCTCTCAATTTCTAATCACTCCTAGATCCACATCCTAAACAAAACTTGGTTTTAATTCACTATTCAAAAAGCTTTCATTAGCTCCAAATGGTTTTCTAAATTTAATCTAAACTCAAACTCCAAGGTTTTCCACACCCTCCCACCTTATCTTTTGTTAATTCCATTTCCCACTAGCCATTTCCAGTTTTTTACCCAGAAGCCTTTAGTCAGATGGTCCTCCTCAAGCTGGAACATCTTTGGTCCTCACCTCTTACTCAGTAGAAATCTTTCCTGCATTTTTAGAACTTCATTTCAATGAAAGCCTTTGCAATACTCCCATTCCCGACTAGTTTTTTCTTGAAGGTAAGACAGGCATCCCAAGTGATGGAAAATTTAAACTCCTCCTCCCCTTCTCTGCTGTGGCCACAGCCACATCTTGTGGGACCCAAAAGCAAATAAGAAGACAGGAAATGTCAGACAAATAAGCACTCTACATCACTACCTATGAGGCTAGCCTCAGCCCTCATGATTGCCCAGTACACAGAGCGTTCTCCTCTCTGGCCTGCTGTTTTAAATGTGAAGGAATCATTTTGTTTGAACCACTTGTACAAAATTTTAAAACAAAATGAAACAAGACAAATAAGAAAAAAAGCAAAGTACTTTTTCCAAAAAGCACGTTGCAGGTAGATCAGATACAGAAATAGAGGGCTTCTCATGCTGAAATGGAATTGCTTTGAGCACCAGCACCAGATAAATGTTTAAAAAGGAATATAGCTTTAATCAGTTGTTCTATTGTAAGTATATTATATCCCCCCCTCTACTTTTCATGCTCCTTTAGTTCATGGAAAGTTCAGGTCAAAATCTTGAAGGTGATGACCTCATTTTTAAAAAACTAAAATCTTGGAAAATAATTCTGTTAAAATATATCTCTGTATGCACTCACCTTGTGAAGTGAGGATAAAGAGATGTAACCACAGGTAAATTAATATGAAAATGGGAGATTATTTTTGGCTAAAAATGGATGAAGTAAAGTCTGTTACTATGTTAGTCTAAAATTCAAAGTTTTTTAGTTGATTCATGCTCCTGCATGAATGGATGAGAACAGAATAGCAATCCTGGATGAAAAGAAAAGTGAATCAACACGTTATTTAAAGAATCATCAGCTTGTTTTCATGCAAATGACCAGGATAATAAAATAAGCAATCCTGCAGACAGGATCTAGATGCAATTGTTTTAAAAAGGAGGCTTGAAGCATTTACCACCTAATTCCAGAAGATTAACTCATCTTTTCTTCTTGGGTAATACCAGCCATATACTATACATTAATACACTGGCCAAATTTGTATTACAAAGATATAATTTTTCTTGGATATTGCCATCAAATCATTATTAACTTGACAGTAGGTCACAATGATAAGGATATCTCTTTGAAGAATTATGGTAAAGGAAAAAAAGGTTTAATGCCTTCAACTTAAAAGATTTCTCAAAAGGGCAATCCCTGAAAAAAACATCNACCAAGGAGAACTTGGCACATGGTAGAAGTAAAGGGAAATTGTCATTCCTCTCCAAACCTCAGCTCATTGTGTAAACCACTCACAACGCCCAAGCAACACAAGCTGTAGAACGTACAGAGCTACAGGAGAAGCATCATCCCCATCACTCAAAGTACTTAACGCAGCAGACACAGCCCAGGCTGGCTGCAAGCCTGAGGCAGGGAGGAGGAGTCTCAATGGATAGCTGTGCCTGTGAAGACAGTGCTGGAGAAAGAAGCCATAAAACACAAACCCTCCCTCCCTCCCCAGCCTGCTGGGGTAAGTAGGCATCACTTCCGACAGTGAGAAAGAGGGCTGGCCACCCCCTGCTCTCCCACACCCTCACAAGGTCACAGTACATCTGGGTTACAAATACACTTAAAAAATATTACAGCAATAAACTTCCGTTAGAGTGGTTCCACCTCTCCACTCAAGGCAAAAGACTAAACCCCAAACTTCTCCTGAATTACAAGGGAACATCAGGAAGCACTCTGCTCTCTTCCTGCATGCAGATTTGCCCATCTTCCATGATGACTGAGAGGAAATCTTTCTGTTTAAAACTAGACCAGTTGTAGGCAATTAACTTTATAAGCTTCATTTTGCCTCAGTCTTAATTCTTACCAACGATGTAGTTGCAAAGAGTGGAAACAGCCCCAGAAAAACGCNCTGCCTTGCCGGTGTTTTTAAGCACCGCAACAAGCCATTTCTCATGTGTGATCCGATTACTGTGATCTATTTTTTGATTCTGCAGCCACGGACTCCACATACATCTTTATTACGATACAGGGAAAATTGTTACCCTGAGGTTTGAATTTCCCTGTGTTCACCACCTCTTTTGAGAATGTATCTCGGATTTAAGACAAGATTCTCCTGAAAGCCGACAAGAGGAGGAGGAGATGACCTCCAAGATAAGTTTCTTGGCTTCCCCGTTATAACCTCAGCAATGACTCAAAGTCCAGCTATCCCAGGACTGTGGAAGGACTAAATATATGGGAAGAGAGTCTCTTATCTGGGCCTGCAGTCTAAATCTCTCCAGTGATTGCCCAACAAGTATGAACAAACACCAGACGCTAGTCCTTCAAGCTTTGAAATGGTCNGGCATTCTACAGTCTCCATCCATTAGGAGAGAAAAATCAAACTCTTGTGAGAATCACAGCCCTAAAAGCTGGTGATAGGACAACCAATAAGTTAAATTTATAAAGAGTAAGGCTGGTACAAAACATATATCCCAACTAAGAGAATTGAAAGTGAAAAAGGACAGGACATATACATATTGGAAATTCAACTATGTAACAGGAAGCTGGCAAATGAATAAGCAAGCACACTTCGGACTGGTTCATTTCAAGTTATTCTTCAAGCCTGAGCTAGTATCTGGTTCATTTTCAAGTTATTCTTCAAGCCTGAGCTAGTGTCATCCTGTCCCCTGTTCACGTGCAGGCTGAAAAGATCCAATTCATTCATTGGTTCAACACACTGAGTGTGTGCTAGGCACAGGTCTGTGGGTTCAATGCTGTTAAAGATATCAATATAAAGGAATCACCCCTCTATTCAAGACACATGGACACATGCCCATCCACAACACATGGATACATGTCAACACGTAAAAAATAAAATGTCAAATCTCATGGAACAGCTAGAGAAACTGCAATAAATTGCAAGGACAATATTAGAATCTCCCTGCCTTGGAAATTATGGAAGAACTGAAAAAGAAACAGCAGACTTAGGCCATTCTGTACGTAATTTAAATTTGCTAACCTGAGGCTGGTAAAGGAATGAGACATTTCTCTCCATAGAAAGAAGCTGGAGAAAAACAAACATACCCCAAGTACATACCAGAGACTGGATCCTATGAAGGATGTTTGATGGGAAAGAACAAGCTAAGTCGGGAAAAATCCCCGAGCAAAGTACAAAGGGGAACAACAAGATACAACGAACCAAGCTGAGCAGTCAGGGAAATTGCCTTCAAGAGTCGGTACTCAGATAACAAGAATCAGCCAGAGAGACTGCTGATGCATATCAGGTGGGGAGGCAAGAAAGCTCTTGGGGCATGGGGGATGGATGTTTTTACTTCTGTAGTCCAAAAGTGTGGAGGGCTGGGAGGAGGTGAGAGTGGAGGAAGTCTGATGGTAGGTGATAAAAGACTCTGAAGGCCATGCAGAATGAGTAAGCCTTGCCTTAAAAATACCAAGAACACATGTAAGGATTTTAAGCTAGAAAGTTACAATCTAATGTGTATTTCAAAAAGTTCCATCTAGAAACAGTATTAAAGATGCATTACAAGGGATGGCGCTAGAAGGAAAGAGACCAATTAAGGTGCTGTTATACCAACTTAAATCTACTTTCCTCATCTACAGAATGAGGATGAGAGGGCCATATTAACTCTCAGAGGGGAAGAAGATGGGGAAGGAGGCAGTAGTATCCTGAGGCCATGCCTAGTGGATAGCAAGACACTTCATCAGGGACATTCAGGGTA
>LZPO01017728.1:16209-33058 GCA_001675575.1 Neotoma lepida | reverse complement strand
TCAGTTGTAGACATGGTTTGAAACCAAAGAGTTGTATGTTTAAAATTATAGAGTTGAAAGATTGATCTGTTTTGTATCCTCGTTCTGTTATTTGCTATTTGTGTTTCTTCTCTCCTCCTCCCTTTCTTCCTCCTCCTCCTCCCTCCTCCTCCTCCTCCTCCCAGTTCCTACCTGTAAAAGAAATCAGCAGTAGTAAGAACTTGCAGGATGACAGTGAGAACAAATGAGCTCACGAATACAGACAGGAAGTCATAGCTGCTGTTCCTGCTTCATGTTGTTTGGGATGACTGCAGAACACTGTAATTGGAGATGTCCACCACGCAGGCTCTTTGTTTTTTTGAACATGGTCTGAGATTTAAATACAAAAGGCACCTTGGCTGTGCACCTTAGAGTAAGTTATATTACTTTTTTGGTTTGTTTTAAGTAGAGTTGGGTATGGTGGTGGACACCTGTAATCCCAGTACTCAGGGCACTGAGACAGAAGGATCACAAGTTCAAGGCCAGTCTGGGCTACATGGTAAGTTCAAGGCCAGAATTTCAAGATCTTGTTTAAAAAAAAAAATAGTAAAAAGTAGGAAGAGTTGGAGCTTGAGCTATAATTATCCAACTTATTAGATGGGAGAAGAATCTTAAAAAAGACAAATCAAAAGAGAAGTAAAACATAATCAAACATCAGGGGCTAGCAAGATTCCAGAAATCATTCTTATTTTTCAATAAATATTAGACACACATTATATTAGTATGGAAAAGCAGCCCTTGTTCAAAGACATTGGAAAATTTAAAATATATACAGAATTCCACCCAAGTTTGAAAGAAAGAAGCAGCAATACAATTGAAGATGGCAGAAAAACTGGTTTCTAAAGCTGAATGATGGGAGATCATTTAAATAAATGGGAAGCAGCCAGGGTTGGTCAAACAAAAAGAACACAGGGATGTGATTACACATTTCTTTTAAAAGGAGTAACATTACCTATTAAATAAAAAAAAAAAATAGGAAGCAGAATAGAAACGAAAAGAAAGAAAATGCTACTATAGGAAGGTTGTTTTGTATTTAAAGGATTTTAAGGGATTTTTGAGCCATGTGGCTAATTTAGCTACCCAAAAAATAAATCTGCAAAATCTCTCTCTCAAGCACACACACACACACACACACACACACAGAGAGAGAGAGAGAGAGAGAGAGAGAGAGAGAGAGAGAGAGAGAGAGAGAGAGAGAGAACATGCAAATGCAGGCTCAAACTTGTTGACACCATTTTGTCTACACAAGCAGGAAATTTTTGTTTTTGTTTTTGTGAGGGGCTATTGAGACAGGGTTTCTCTGTGTAGCCCTGGCTGTCCTGGAACTCACTTTGTAGACCAGGCTGGCCTTGAACTCAGAGATCTACCTGCTTCTATCTCTGAGTGCTGGGATTCAANGCGTGTGCCACTACTACCAGGAAAAGTAGGATCCTTTTAATGATAAAAAGAATAAGGAGAAAAAAATCTGAGATTTACTTGGTAAGATTATTGCCCACAGTGGCCTTGGTGAAGTAATTTCAAAACTCCTCCATATTAATTATAAGATATGGATATGGCTGGGACCCAGGGTTTTCACCTGGGGCAGAAGATACAAGTAAGGAATGGCAGATGGAGAAAAACAACTTGGATGTCAGGCTGGCAAACAAAGCATCAGTGTTACATATCATGACTTAACAGACATTAAATATACAGGATAGGCTATGCAATGAATGCTATGTGTGGGGGGGGATGGCACACACAAAGTGGGTGCCCAGTCCTATCTAGTCCTGCCCAATGGAAAGTTCTAGAAACAAGGACAGTGCAGATCCAATGAGGAGAACAGCTCTCTTCTATTTACTGAATGTTTCTCCACAAAAAGCAAACAGGACTCCTTGGAGAAATAGCTAAATCCAGGTCGGTCGAGGGTGGGAATCACTCAAGGTAAGCTTATATATCTTATGACATAAAGTGAGAAAGTACTTGGAAGACTGGGCCAGCAAGAAGTAAAGGTCCTTGATTCAAGGTCCTTGAGCTCAATCCCCAGGTCCCACCAGTGGACGGAGATAACCAATTCCTCCAAGTTGTCTTCTGACCAATACATACATACTAGAGGATGCACATGTACACACAGACGCATGTGTGTACACAGACATGTGTATACACGAATACACAAAATACATAAATGTAATTAAACTTTTTTTTTAACTAACAAGGCAACATCAAAATGAGACAGCAGAATTCGAAGAGGATCTCGATGGGTCAGCTTTGATGGCAATGAGCCACTGTCAAATCACATTGAATTTTTATTTTTTAATTTCACAAAAAAAGGAGTGGGGAAGAACAAGTTCTTCTCTACAGAGGAATACCTCCACCTAATATGGGAATCACAGAATTAGAACATGCCAAGTTTGTAAGCACCAGTATGATATACGACACAGACATTTATTAGTGCTGCTGGCCCGTTAACTCAAGATGGGCTGTAAGAGAACAGGATCAGCAGTCTCAAAATTATCCTACAGACTTTTTTATTAATTACAAAGGGGCAACAATGGAGAAATCTGTGATCTACCTAAACTAAGTGATTAAATTGATATGTTTAACCAGGATCTAGGGAAAAATGGACAAGAAGCTACAAGATGACAATCAGTCAACTTATTCAGTATTCTCACCAAAGATGCTTAATCTGACCAAAGTAGGGGGAAAGGATTAGATAATCTGTACAACCACAGAATATTATAGAAAACAGCATGTCAAAACTCAAAATGCCAGCGCCATGAAAGACTCCTCTTTTTAAAAAACCCTTCTAATGAGGTGAGAGGTGCATCCCAGTGCTGGAGTACTATTCTAGTTTGCAGGAAACCCTAGGATGATCCCTAGCACCACAAAAGAGAAACAAAGGAAAGGAGAGAAGGGTGGACAGCAGGGAAATGGTTCTAGACTGAAAGATCCCAGAAACATGAAAACCAAACCCAGTGTGTGTTTGTTGGTGACTTCAAGATCTGTACTGGGAAGGACAGAACAACGCTGAAGGGCCAATGGGACAAACCTGAGCATGACCTAGATACTAGATAATAGTAGAGTTAGGTTAATTGCATAGCAGTAACGTTTCTGAAACTCCACAGGAAAATCATCTTATTTTCAGGAATTCTGTGACAAATATTCAAGAGTCAAGTATCANGCCTACTACCCATTTTCTTGGGATTCAGAAAAAGAAAAACTGTGAATATATATTTATATATTACTTAGGGAGATGGCAACAATACAAATNGGCAAAATTTTAACAGCTGATGGCTCTAGGTTAGGTAGATATAAATATGCATTGTTATTGTACTCCCATTTCAAATTCCCTGTGATTTTGAAATTTTCCAAAAGAACTGGTGAGAGAAAAAAAGAAAGAACACATATAACTACCTTTTTGGAAGACAGAAATATGCCCAACAGTTTCCTGGCATAAAAGTAGATACTCACTGAATAATCATTTTCATTTTCATAAATCGTATGTTCGCTTTCTACCTTATTCTAGCCTTATGGGCTAGCAGTACCCTGTCTTTATTCAGTATAGCAAATACAATATAAGAGGTTGATTAAAATAATAAAGTCTGTGTTTAAAAGCCCGATAATTAGATTACAATCACCGTTTCTCTGATGTTACATGATTCCACTCACTTTATTCCTTCACTTCCCCTCAAAGCAGACTGAGAACATCTTGAATTAATCCTTTCAACATAATTTTTCAATATTGCCTAANGTGTAAGGGATTTACAAATGAATACGTATTAGTAGACATTACCCACCACCACTAGGTAAATATTTTAATGAAGAGATGGACAGACATGGACACTTCCAGCATAAACATGCCCGTGTGTGTTCTCTGCTTCAACTGCTGTCATTCCATAAGGCAGGCTGCTTTGCCATTCTTCATGTTCCTGCTGCGGAACCTAAAGCAAGGCTTCCACTTGCCAACCTGGACCAGGGATGGAAAGATCTGCTCCAGGAGCAAGCAGTGAAAAATCAGCTAACATTCATGTGATTGCTAACAAAGCTGGAGACAAGAAGGGGCAGGGGACTCTTCNCAAGGATGCTCGCTCATAAGATAGGCACAAGCAAAAGTGAAAGTGGGTGTCATTTAAGCTAATCTCTACTTGAACCTTTTAAGAGATAAAACCATTTGAGCAGTAATTTAGTACTAAATTAACTTGTTTTTTTTTTCTCTGTATCATTAAAGTTTTCATTGTTTAAATAAGGGTTTCTACAAGAGAAATGAGGCGATGCTCCCATTCTATCAGAAGAATGAGGCTGACTGGGCAGCTTGTCTTGACATGGACAAATGCTGCCAAGAGCCAAATACGTTGCACTACTGTACTATCCCAGTGCTAACCTTTGTATATCTGCAAGAACTCTAGCAGACAAGGAAAACTGAAGGCAAGGAGGATGGCAGATGGTAATACCAGATCCTCTGAAAGGATCCCTGAGACAGCAAGCTCATCAGTGACACTGAGAAACAAGGACTCCATGTTTCTGTTGATTGAACCAATGATAATTTGCTCTCTGCATTACCTACAAAAAGCAACTAGAGCTGCCACAAAATTGGCAAACATGGCATGAGTGTGTTGAGGTAAGCAGCTCTGCTCCCAAATCAACTATGAACACTAGCCCTTAGAGGCCCAGGATTAAGAGAATTCTCAGGCAGGTTTTTTGTGGTACCTATATGCANCAGATGTAAGCNTCAAGATGCCATCTGAAAGGTGGCATTTCCTGGATCACCTTCACAGTGGCTGATTTCATACCAAGCCAGTAGCTCCACATGAGGCCCTTTGATTTTGCTTTTTCACCCTTGAGAAACGGTCCTCCTTTGAAAGAACTTCACTTGGGGCTGAAAGTATTNTTTTGACAGACTGTAATTTAAGTCATGCACACCATTGTTTTAGGCTATAGTGAAGCAAAATATTCAAACAGACTCTACCAAACAGCCACAATATATTTTCAATATTCTGAAATTTTAACATTCCATGAAAATTATGGTCACAAAAATGACAACTTTTGTCACAATGCACAGTCGCTAACTGGCATCAAGAAACACAGACACACACACACACACACACACACACACACACACACACAAAACCTGTAAGGCAGAAAAAGAAAGGCCAGCATGGAGGCCTGCTTTAAAGTACAGGTTGGTTAAAATTAAAGACATTCTCAAAGGAGATGGAGAGAGCCAGCCATCCTTCACCTATGAGCCAAGACAGACAGTTAAAGGAAAAGCAGAGTCGTTTTAAGCCACAGCAAGCAGATGAAGGCTGATAGGCACAAGCACTTTCTTCCTCAGTTTCACTGCAGAGTCATCAGTCTTCCAGTCCCATCAGGATTGGGCTGAAAAGTAATAAGAAATGAGGGCAATTAGAGAGGAAACGAGAGAGCAATTGAGGAAGGAACCACCTGAAGACAAACCAGTGCAGAGACTGAATCGGAAGCAAGAAACAAGAATTTGAGATTAAGTTTCTGAAAGGGAAGCTCCATGATCCCTCCCTGGAAGGAATTAGAACTGCAGCAGACAGCCTTGAGCTGCCTCTGAGTAGCAGAGACGGTGTTGGGAGAATGGAGTGCCTAGGTAGATTCTGGGAAAACACAGCATATGGCCACTGAATTTCGGGATGTGGCCCATTTAATTTCAATTTAAGAAAATTAGCTTGGTCAGTAAAGTGTCTGCATCAATGTCCTAGGTTCCATCTACAGCACAGTTCAATCTCCAGTGCCACATAAACTGGGTATGGTTGACAGACACCTGTAACCCTAGTATTCCGTAGATGAAAGCAGCAAGATCAGGAGTTCAAGGTCATCCCTGACTACGTAGCCAGTTCTTAAGCAAGCCTTGGAAACACAAGACCTTGTCTCAAATGAAATAGTAATAATGAAAAGGGTAAAGAAGGGGGAAAGGGCCCAAATTTAGGGACACAGGGGCTAGGGTAATAGTGGTATTGTTCCCAATAATGAAGAAGACTTTGAGGGAAGCTGTTATCAGTGGCAGAACAATGAAAAGATCCATTTCGGGCATGCTATCCCACTCAGGCAGAGATACAGTGTGGACAATGAGAGATGGGGCGTTGCTCTTTGTTTGCAGGCAGATTGGTCCTTCTCTTTCCAGGGATGGCATAACTTAATTCTAACTTGATGGTGCCGTCTTGTGCTAGAGAGCTGAGGGGGAATTAGACAGTCTACCTTCCCAAAGAACTCCGCCAAGAACAAGACACTTATTCTAGGCATTTACAGAAGTCCACGTTCACTGGAACACCAACTTCAAACTCCGAGTAGCATTTAAATGTATTTCATAGTGCTTATTTCAAGCTTAACATCTCTGAAATACCTAGATCAAAATATTGGGTTAAGTAACTAGATTCCAGTACAACATCTAATAACAGAATTTTTTTTTAATTCCCACCACAGTTCTTCCTTAAGGTAATCACTTTGTTCAAGACCCCCAGACCCCCGCTAGTCATCAACAGGCTGTCTTGGCACCTGCTTTCGGCAACTTAACACTGAATTTCTCTTTTGCATAACCATCAAGGTTACACATCATTTGGGCCATATAAATACCTACATCTCCCTTTTGTCTATCTCTAGTCCATGGAGAACTNCACCAAGGCTTTGGAGGACAAGCACTGGAAGACCTTCAAAGAAAAAGAGAAAAAGTGTTCATTAACCCCAACAGCAGCTGCTGGCTAGAGCCTGCAATTTAAATCTCCGAAAAAGAACTGCGGCTTCTGAAATTCCACAAGGAGGTATCACTTATGATTACACACATTCCAGTGGGTTCCTTCCTTCATTGATGGCTTCCAGACAAAGGTTATTTTCCTCCCCATTTTGGTAAAATTCCCCAAGCCCTGGATGTATAAATTCCTTCATGCATTTTCTTGACCAGTGGCTGACTCAGGAGAGGGGTTTTTTTCCTGGCCAGGTCCACTAAGACCCCTAAACATCATCTCATACATAATTTCTTGTTCGGCTGGGAACAACAAAAAGCTTCAGATTTGTATCTGCATTAAATGAAACCTTCAAAAATGAAGCTTCGCTAAAATCAAAAGTGAAGGGACTAGAGAGATGGATCGTAGGATAAAAACACTTGTTGCTCTTGCAGAGGACCTGGGTTCAGCTTCCAGCACCCATATGGCAGCTCACAGCCATGCCTAACTCCAGTTCCAGGGGATCTGATGGCCACTTCTGACTTCGGTAGGCACCAGGCACATGGGCGCACATTTGGTGAATGTAGCAAAACACTCATACACATAAAATAAATATTTTTTAAAAATTTAATCAAAAAGAAAGGGATTTAGGGATGGAGGGGAGGGGAAGAGGGAGAATGGGCAACTTCAAGTCACAAACTTTGGAAAATGGAAACAACTTATTTTCAAGGCGTAAAAAGAAACAAAGAATTTCAGAAGTGAACACTAAGGCTATCCAATATTTCCAGCTGAAATGTTAAAATCATATTTTAAATCAAAAGGGGCAAATATTGAGAAAAAAACAGTTAGTCTTCTCTCTCGCATATTACCCCTCAGTGCCAACTCACAAAAAAAGCAGCAGNGTATACTCACAGCACGTAGTATGGGCTTCTCATGCCACAGAAGGCATTTTCACCCTTTCAGTTACAGACACAAATCAAGAGCCAGTTAGAAATGGAAAAAGATATTTTTCTTTTAAGCAATATATGCACAAAATGCAATGGCATTTATACCATGAAAAACCTGTCTCTTATACACATCTAGATGTGTATAAGAGACAGGTGTGTGTGTGTGTGTGTTTGTGTGTCTGTCTGTCTGCGTCTGTGTGTGTGTGTGTGAATAGGATATCTCACAGCCATCAAACTAAAATAATCTTTCCCTACAAAAGCCTGCAGCTGGTGGGTATTCATTATGGGAACAACTGGAAATGGCCACTTTTGCCAAGGGTACAGGCCACAGTGGAGGGATTAGCCACAATTACTGCATATTTACACAACCATATTTACACCGTAATAAAACTCATCTTACCCGATCCAAACAAAACCTTGCTCAAAATAAACTACACCACAGGAAAGGTCTCCTGAGCACAAGCAGTCATCGCTCTGATTCTCCAGTTTCTGCTTGGCCATTACCCACTGAGACAACCCTTCATTCTGCCTTCCTCGGAAACGCAAGAGGAGTAGGCAAGATGCCGTATACCCAGTTGAGAATATGTATAATTCAGATAACGATACTGTAATTATGAGTGGGGAAAGAAGGCCGCATCTTAAGAGATTCATTCTGAAATGACTGTGGAAAAATTACAGGATGTCCAAGATTTATTTAAAATAATCTGAGAGTAGTGGAAAGCACAGAGGGGACAGATGTGTAAGGGTGGGTAACTATTGAGACTGGGTGATTTCATGCCCAATTTAGTAGGGCATCCTTTATGCTTTTGTGTATATTTGAAATTTCCCATAATCAAGTTGGGGGTGAGGGAGAGAAAATAAGGTCAATATAAAAGTCATCCTGAAAAATAATGTTTCTCTTGAAAGAAAAGAAAATTTTCCNTTTAGCTTTTTCTCTGCAAATGACAAAGAAGAACCTGCAAAGAAAACCAAGGTAGGCTCTTGTTCTAGACTTCAGAAAAGAAGAATGAAATCCTCAAAAACCAAAACATGAGCATCCTGAAGCTTAGCTTTCGCCTGTGACTTATTACAACAACACAATCCGGCACTCTCCCATATGAAGGCACTTTGGACGACATTCGCACAGTGGCTGCCAAATAAAGTCCAGAGGTTGCAGAATCATTTGTCAACACTAAAGGCAAAGGTACCAAGGGCTGGTCCTTTCTTCCCAGAGGTCACTCCTTCTGATCCATGGGTTTATTACCTAGAGCAAACAATTAATCTCGCTGCCTTCAGAATACAAAATGGTTTTAGCCAAGGTAGTTTCCTCCCATGATCCGTATCTCTGTCTGGCATCCATTCCAGGNGGAAGAACAGAAGGTCCACTGGCTGGACATCAAGGGACCTGTCCCCATCCAAGATCTACAGCTAACTCAGCCTCAGTTCAGCTGAGCTTCAGCGGCCTCACCTGAAAACAATGGTATTTCCTAAGAAGACGGCAATTATCTTTCTTTTTCAATGGTTCTATAATCATGAGAATCTCTAATAGTTTTTAAAGCACTTCGGCACTCCAATGTTACATTTTCTTGTNCTTTAATTTGAATATGTGAGCCTCTGTATAACGTGTGTGCAAATGTAAATGTGCACGTGTTCATATTTGTGTCAGCACACATACTCTGATACTATTAGGTGGTTACACGGGGCTAATTGCTTCCATCTCAAAGTAGCAAATTTTCAGTTCTGCAACAGATGTCGCTGTGTGATTTCTCCTTTCTGTGCTGGATTTTCTGTTAAAAATGCCCAGCATAATGGTCAGTAGCATTCTTCCAAAGAAAGATATGCAGCATTTTAATCCTTTGGATTTCTTTCTTTTAAATTTTCTTCCTATGTGGTCAATTTCCATTCAAACCACAGTATCAATTAGTTTGGCCCCTTCTAAGAAATACTCACATAAAAATGGTCCTTTTGTTAAAACACGCGCGCACACACACACACACACACACACACACACAATCAATCAATCAAAACACTAAAAAATTAAATATAAATTCTATGTGGCCAATTAGCTTTAAAATACCACATACACAGACCCAATAAGAGTGAGTCTCATAGCATTGAGCTTCATAATACTATCAATTTTAAAGAAAAAAAAATCGCTTAACAATAGAGGCTGAAGAATTAAAAAGAAAAAAATCATGTATAAAGCTGAAATAGGTATGGGATATGTACCAGGTATGGGATAAATATGTACCAGGTATGGGATAAAGTTTAAAAATAAAATCCAAAAGCACCATTAATAATGATTTTTTAAAATTGGGATTTTCATTTTAACAATACCATTAAAAATAAACACAGTGAGGCTAACATGAATATTGCAAGCCATCTTACCTACCATTCTGATATTCACTATCTTGACACATGTCATAGAAAAGTGACATCTCTTTCCCTTCACCCAGTACACTGTCCAATGCTGATCAGTCAACAGGTAGCTACCTAGCAGTTTCTTCTGATGAGAGCCAACAAAGGCACAAAAGATTTCAAAATCTCCTTTGAAACCTGAGAGCCTGTTATGTTCTGGGGTTTGGGAGGGAGTGGAGATTGAGAAGCAGGCAGTGAGTAGGGAACCAACTCCAGTAAGAATGGGAAGTCAGGAAGTAAAAGAGGAAGCCGGAGTGCCCNGCCTGTTATCACCTTCCCTGTCCCACTCCCCTTTACCAGGAGAGCCCCTGGGGAAAACTGGATAAAGCATGTACAACATCCATATGAATAAAGCTCTTTGTTCCGGAGAACTGCCTGCTCTTTTATTCCTCCCTTCTTCGTATTTGTTCATTTCAAAAGATTGCTCAATGGGTCTCTTGTTCCTCCAAAATGTCCCGGGCAAATAATGCAAGCTTGTCTCGTCACACAAGTCACTAAATGAAGCCTTGTGCGTCTCCAGTGACACACTGTAAATATAAAGTGGCATTAATGAGGGATATTTTATCGAAGCTATCACAGGCAAGTGCAAGTCCCCCTGTGACTATTCAGTTTGATGCAGGGAAAGGCAACAATAGCAGGGCGTCACTTTTGCAAAGTCCCTGTCCCTTGTATGCAANCTCCAACCAAGTCCCAAGCAGCTAGAGCAAGCCAGGACTAACCTGCCACCCCCACAAATCCCCTACTCATCAACCATCTTCTCTAATCCTGAAAAGGGTAAGAACAGAACCGGGTCATCTACTGCAGGTCCCCTCAGGATCCCAAACAGCAGCATGCCTGCCTTAAACATAACAGGAGTGATGGACACAGTATAGGCAATCCTATTTCNGCTGCATTTCATACAGGTCTGTTTCATCCAAACACCACAGGAAAGAGAGGAGTAGATTTTCTCTAGGATGGAGGTGCGGGTGGGGGGCGGGCAGCACGGCTTCAGTTACAGAGGCAACCGAATCAGAACTTCAATACACAATAGCGNGACTTGGCTTTCTCAGCAAGGATGAAAATGAAACAAGCNTAATGAAGTTAGAAGGTAGCACCAACAGGTTTCTTCAGACCAGGGAATGAGAAGCAAAGGCCCCTGAGAAAGCTTGAACTTAACATCTGAGGAAAAGAAGTCCTTCGGTGTCCACCTGAAATTGACCTAGTGGAATCTAGGGCTTGGCCAAGATCGTCTCTCAACGTGTACACACACACATACACACACACACACACACACACACACACACACACACTATTCAAAAAATTAAAGAAAGTCATCTCATCCCCTCGCTACAAATCAAACCCAATTACTTTCTAATTTGAACACAATCTGATAAGCGGCGTACAAACAGGGATGTACACAAGAGCAAGAAGCTGCTTCCATGGTAACTGGCAACAGAATTTTCCTGTAGCTTTGACACGCACGGTTGAGTTCCAGACCGTTCCTTTCTAAGTCAGCACACATCTCTCGCGGGGAAGGCAACTTCTCACCGAGAGATAGTACAAATATAGTACTGTTGTTACTACCCGGTGCCTTCAATGGGCAGGCTTGACAAGGGNGGCAAAATCTAATCCTACTCTGCTGGTTTAGCGGCATTGCATGGCTCCCATTTTTAGTCGAAAGGCAATATCCTAGGCCAGCGCTTCCCACCCCCACCCTTCGTTCTGCAGCCAATACAAGTCTATTGTTGCCTCTGTAATGCGCCAGTNCCCCAGCCTTTACTCACGCTCACGTTTAACTGACAGTGGCGCTTTTTACAATGCAGCACGAGGGATCTCTTTCGGGAACACTCTATCGAACCCTTCCAGTCAGTGGCATCACCAGAAATTAAGTTGTAACCACACGGGCTTCGGCTAAACCTAATTATCTCGTAACTCATAAATTAAGAATTCACAGAAGAAAAACATATAAACATTCGGAGACAGACCATAGCATGTAAGACAAAATTCTCAAGCTGGAATGGAAGGTGCTGCCAGGTTCCCACCCTTAGAGCTTCAATGGGTTCTCCAAGACGAGCTCCTCCGAAAGCCTGTTTTTTATATATATATATATATACATTTTTTTGAGGGAGGTAAGTCAACCAACCTGGCATCCCTCTAAATCCGAAGCTAGCATTCCCAGGCATCCCCATCTCCAACAGCGTGTCTCCTGCGGTGTTTACATAACTATGTGTCCTCTAGCGTGTAAACAAAAGACACAACCCAAGCAGAGAAGCGCCCCCGGAACCGCACTCTGGCCCCAGCGCTGCATCCTCCCGGGCTGGGGGCTCCGCAGGTGGGGGCTGAGCTCGCGGCGTCCTCCACCACTTGTTGCTCCCAGGTCCTGCAGCTCGGAGCCTGCAAGGAGGGGTTTTGCAGGCTCAGAGCCCTTAGCGCATCCCCTCGCGCACGGCCGCCCGCTCGCCACCGCCCGGTGCCGCTCGGTGCCGCTCGGTCCCGCCGTCTGCCTGGAGCCAGAGGCAGGCGGCACAGCCGCATGGGGACGCCGCGCGGCTGGCGACAGCGGCGAGGTGGCGGGAAGGCGGGCGCAGCGCGGCCGGCCTCTCCGGTGGGGAAGAGCTCCGGCTCCCTTTTGTTAGCAAATGCAAACACTGCCCTCTTCTTTTCCGACCGCGCCAACGCGCCCGGCACAGGGGCAGCCACACGCGGGGCTCCTGCCAAGCGTTCGGCGTCTTCAGGGAAGGCGCGGCGCTCGCAGAGCCGCCACCGGGGCAGATTCTCAAGACGGTCGGCCACGCGGGGAGCGCCCTGAGGCCCGCAGGGCGCACGCCGGGCCGCAGAGGCCGCGAACGCCCCCGCCACCACCTGCGGGCCGCTTGCCCGAAGGACGCGCAGCCGGGAAATCCCGGATTCCCACTCGCGGCTGAGGCCTTCGTGGCGCGGACNGGCTGAAGGCACCAGGAGCCCCTTCTGCAGCCGCGGCGACGAGCGGCCGCCCCCGAGCCGGGAACTTTCTCTGCCTGGATTCCAGCCAAGCCGACCCGCAGCCCAGCGGAGGGGGCCGAGGGGTTGCGTTCGGCTGGAGGGAAACACCGGAGGCGTGCAGCTCTGGGGCGGGGGACCTGCAGAGCGCGGGCAAGCGGGGGAGAGGACACGACTGTGGGGATGTCCTGGGGACCCGCGGGGAGAAAGCTTCGGGGAATGGAGAATCGATCGGGGGGCCGAGCTGGAACGGAGAGGACGAAGGCTAAGCCCGGGGACACAGGAGGACCTGCAAGTTCCAGGGACAAGAGCGAGTTTTCCGAGGGTCCGGAAGGTTCGGGGCGCCTCAGAGGGCTTCCCTTCCCCCACGCGCTAGCCCCTGGCCCCCAAGCCCACTCCACTCAGCATCCCGCGCTACGCCAGGAAGAAGAGGTGTGGGTGCAGCCATCCCTGAGGGCTCCCATCCGCAGCCGGAGGGCAAGAGAGAAGGGGCGCCGACCCCTCAGTCCTTTCCATCGCAGCCCCGACTTTCCTCGCCACGCTCCCGCCGCTTCGGATTTAGGAAGTGGGGGGAGGTTGTCATGGAAACGTCCCCCCTTCCATAGCTACGGCTCCTGGGGGTGCCGGGGGGGTGTATTTCGGAACCAATCTGCCGGTGCCCACAACCTACCTGTGGGGATCAGTGCCGCGGCCGAGAGGAGCAACAGCAGAAGCCGGAGCCGGAGCCCGGGAGGCGCTGCCGCCGCCGCCACAGCCGCTGCCGCCGCACACTGGGATCCGCTCGGCAGCACAGCACTCGCCATGTCGGGCACCTGCCTCAGACTGGCGGCGGTGGCTGCCTCCGGAGCCCGAGCGGACAGCTAATGAGATGCTAATGGGATGCGCTAAAGGCGGAGTCGGGACCGACCAATCGTCGCACCGCGAGCCCAACCCGGCTCTCGGAGGACTCGCCCCCTCCCCCACCCCGCCCCCTGGCGCTAGCGTTCGGCCGCGCGCCCGCGCCACCTAGGGGCGGGGCCGGTGGGAGGGGCCTATGCAAATATGTTTACGTTAAAATTCGACTTCGCTTCCCCCGGTGGAGGAAAAAAGTGTACTGCCCCGTGCCTGGCGTGGAGGCGGGGGAGGGGGGCTGCGGCTCCAGGAGGCGGGTCTCTAGCTTCTGTGCACCTTTATTAGAAACATTCACGGCATTCGCCGCGGCGGACGAGAGCCTCGCCGCGAGGCTCCTGGGCCCGGGCACTGCGTGTGCATCGGCCTGTGGAAGTCACACTTTGCAAATTTCCTTCCTTCAGCTTGCACGTAGGAATGAGATCTTTGGGAAACGGGGGAGTGGAGAGTGTGAATGCAGGTCCCCGGATTGACAAAACAATCTGGGAGAAGTGCATGCGTGCTTTGCACGTCCGGCGAAGCAGGAGAGCCCGCTCAACAGCCTAGCGGTAGACTAGGGGATAGTAGAGAGACTGAAGCCGTGGAGTCGGATTCTGGGCTTTTCAAGACTATGTTTGGCTGTAGGTTCCGGGGAAAGGTAAATCAAGGAGGGAGGAGGGGGCGGTTANGCTCGGGCTCCCCAGCTTGTTGAAAGTGTCCTTCCCATGTTTAATAAATTTTAGCCTGTAAGCAATATGTATTTAATATTACACGCACACAAAACCACAAAAATCTACCCGTCAGGTTTGTGGGGAACCAAGTGCGGCAAAGACAGGGCGAGTCAGCCGACTTCCTCCTCCAAGGCTCAAACCAATTCCCTTCTCTGCTATGCTTCCAGTCCTTTCTAAAGCATCTAGAGACCAACAGGTGCTCTCGGCTTCAGTTGTGTCTCGGAGAGGTTCTCCTGCTGAAGGGACTTGTATGCCTCTCTGGACACACTCTCCTTCCCCGAAATTATCTTTGCTTTCTTTTCAACCAAGCAGCCGGCTCTCTTGTTTGTCTGCCTTTTAATTACTTATTTACTTCCCCTCTAGAAGACTGTGTGCGCTCTGACCCTCTGTTGCTCAAGCATCAAATTGAAGGACGAGCCGTATTAAGTGTAAAGGTTTATAATAATTTAAGTATTCATAGAATGCAGAACAATAAGATGTAGGAAATACAATTTGCATAATAAATATCAATATCACAACAGCTAAAACAAACCATGACAAATTATCTGTGGCTAAATGACCAAGAGATTACTGAATGTAAATTGCTGAATCTGAACTATAGTGTAGAAGAGCTGTACCAAGCCCTCTGTCCTCATGTTGCAAATAAATTAAAAAAATAAATATCAAAAAGGAAGTTAAGATCGGCCAACCCATCAAATGAGTTACACATTAAAGCAGCCTCATATTATCCATTATGCATAAACTAATTTTCGAAACTGCCCTGTCTCCACATCCCTGGATCTTCTGCTCTGTAATTACAGGCCCCAATGCACGAACTGCAGGCAGTCCTCCAGAAGTGGAGAAAGCTCCAGTGGGCAAATCACAGTACATGAGGCAGAAAACCAACACCACGTGGCCACCAGGATAATGCCCAGTCTGCAAAAATCCTGTGTTCTTATCGCCAGAAGTGAACTACCTTGATCAGACCTGATGCAAAGCAGATTTCTACCAAAATCAGAATGAAAAAAATTAGAGGCTATCTATTGCTGACAATAGAATGTATTCTACAATGTCAGATCCTACATGTCAGCCACAATAGCACAGAGCTAGGCACAGGAGAATATTCTTTATATTGCTGCTACTCTTGTGTCCTTGAGTCCTTATCAAGGAATTTTTGTGCATAATCTGTTTAATCATTAAAACAACCTTCAAAGTAGATTCTATGGTTTCCCTCCATTTTTTTTTATTCAACATGGTTAGAAAAACTAAACACCAGCCTTAAAAAAAAATCACAATTTCCAAATTGCAGACAGAGCCCTCACAGCTAACCACTATGCTGCACTGTGCCTCAATAAATATGTGTTAAGTGAAGGAATAAACTTCACATCATAATGCATGAATAATAAGCAAAGGAGAGCTATATTTTTAACGTAAGGTGAAAATATGCCAGGAACCCAGGAACGATTTTGAAAATAACAGGATTGCAGCAGNCTAAGGAAAGGCATTCCTCANGAGCATGCGGAGGCTCCAAGAGAACCTAGCCAGGCCCCAGTCCTCCCACACTCAGAACGCAGTATGGGGACATTGGGAGATGTGGAGTGCTTTCCTCTCCCTCGTTCCTTTGGCACATCAAATGAACACCTACTCAGATTTCCAGTTGGCAAAGAACAACATAGGACATTTCTATAGGAAATGCCAGTGCTATGTGACTTACTTCACTGGAAGAATGCAAACAGCTTTAGAGATGGCCGCAGAAACACTACCTGCCATGAAGGATTTGAGGAACTCGGCACACCCAGTTTNATCAGGTATGGAAACTGAGGCCTGATACACCTTCTGCATAGGAGCCAGAGGTGAGAATTCGGGATGAAGCAAACGGTTGTTGCTGTATCTTCCAGCCACACTCTTCTCCCACTCCCCCCCCCATCTCTTTCACACCAAAGATGTCGCCAAGCGATTTAACATATGGAACATGCGAGGAACGCATCAAATTCCCACAGCCGCTAAGTACAAGTTATGACTACCCTGGCTTTCTCATAGTAAAGTACGTCATTTTCTGCTCCATGGACTAGAACTCACCGCCAAGAACAACTTCCAACATTTTTCCCCTTGCTACATGGATTGAACCAATTTTAAAAACCAGATGGTGTTTTTGCCATTTATAACTGATAATCAATTGTTTTGTGAATTTAATTTTTTTCAAGAAAGAACTGAAATACTTATCAGAATTACAATCTGGGCGCAACTTGTGTTAGAACAAACTTGCCAGAAGCACCAAGAGCCTGGTTTCTTT
>LZPO01017728.1:0-11224 GCA_001675575.1 Neotoma lepida | reverse complement strand
AAAAAAAAAAACCACTGTGTGTAATTTTCGCAGCACAACTCATGCTGAAGTTGACAGCTTAGTCAATCCCCTGTAACTCTTGGAAAATGCAGGGGTTTGTCAAAACGGTTCCAGAGGAGGAATGATCATTTTACACTTTTGCAGCTTGAAATAGTCACCCCCCCACACCTCTCCTTTAAAAGTTATTTCTACTNTCCAAGGATAACTTCCTCCCAGCCAGCTGGAACCCCACGAGGTACTTTGAATATTTTCTCGTACCTGTCCCCAGACTGCAAAGAACTGTAATGCAGTTTGTTTAAAGTATCGTGTTTTGAAGAAAGCAAGGCTTAATTTCAGTCTTTCATGCTCTCTGATGGCATTGTCACTTGCTAAGCTGTTTCTCTAAGACTTTCGTCACAGTGCTAATATTTCTCTATATATTTTATTTATGTGGCTTGGTCCTCAATGAATAACACATTTATGCAAAACTCTCAATGTATCTAGGAGATGTCAATACACAGAAGGGGTAAACTCTCCTACAGTGCAGTTAATAAAATGCAGTAAATCGCATATAGTTTCAAAGGCAATTAGTACAGTTCGTGACTTCAATTACAAAAAAAAAAGTCCTTATGATTTCTAGTAATTGTTATTTATCTTTCATCTGAAGTGTTCCTCTTGTCTGCATCTGCTTTGGCCTAGAAATAGCAACTGCCAGTGGGGAAAGTACACAGCCTTTGCTTGCAGCCCTAGAAGGAGAAAGAGAAATGAGGATGGGGACCTCAGAACTAACTGCTCTTTCTGGAGAGGTACTCCATGAGACTTTGGACTGATCCTACTCTAGGTCACCCACTCAAGGCCTCCCACCAGAGTCAACTGTCTGGCTTCTCAATCCACATGGCCAGCCTGACTGATGCATCTTGATTGTTAATGTGAAGGTAGAGAAAAGTCTCCTAAGGGTGTACTCTGTAAAGCATCATCATTTTAAAAGGATATGCCGGCAACTCATTTCTGCTTCCATACCTATTTGATTTTTGAAACAAGACCAAGGGGGATTCCCAGGTCGTTTGTNCAGGTCTCCATCTCCAGTCAATGAANACATGTCAATGTCCCTAACCTAGATGAGTTACCATCTAGGTTAAAATGTGAGATCTCGAGAACCCAGAAACATTAAACTAGNTATTTAAATGACTGTCCTCTCATCTCAAACTTACAAGGCATCCATCACACTTATATTCAGGGAAACAATGTTAGGCTGCTAAATTACATGTGTTTGGCATCTACCGCAAATAGAATTTCTGATTTACAATTTACAAAATTATCTCTTCCACCCTCTGGGTTTGCATTGTGGCTCATCCAGAGGCTTTTATGCAATATGTGTTTTGTTATGAAGATGAAAAGAGAAAAATATATAAAGTGCCCCCCCCTTCCCTTTCCTCCATCAAATGCAGCCATAAAAACAAAGTCTTTTGATTTAGGAGAAATCCTATTGGGGACCTAAAGGCGTGTCATCTTGGAGGCATCACTCCTTCATTAGCTGATTCTTTTCCCAATTGGCAGTGCTTTACAGAGAACCACGGTCTTTCAAAGCCAACGAGAAAAGGGTATTTGGAATACACAGACTAGTCTTTCCTCAGTTAATTCCTTGGATCACCATGGATTGTGACTTTTAAAGCCAGTTCCAAGGAACTCAGCCTTTTTATCTTCAAATGTTCAAACTTAATTTGCCGAGCCATACAGATGGCCTTCCCCCTCACTGCAATTACTCTAAAAATCACTGAAATTTAGACTCTGCTCCTTGTATAGAGGTAGAGGGGTAGTTATACCTCAGGCTNCTCCTCCGTTTTTTAGGTTCCCAATGATTTATCTATTTTGAATAATTGAGAAAAGAGATATACTCTTCAGAGGACAGGATGTTCTGAACCTAATGGGGAGCACCCTGCACACATCAGCTCAACCCAATTACCAAGGGTCTGGAGGCCAGTTTCTGCTTCTCAAAAGCAAGCTAAAATTCACAAAAATGGAACTGGTTTACCAAATCAGGTTACCATGACTAATTCCATATTCTCATCATTTCCAAGAGATTTCTTCTCTCTTATGGAAAGTGTTGTAAATAAACACACACAGGAACATATAATACAAAAACTTGCTTTTTCCTAGAAAGACACAAACTCAAGGGTAGNTCAGCATCCTTGTACCTTAACATTCCCTTAAAAACACCAAAAGTGAAGCTGGGGAAGTGACTCTATGGCTAATGCATGGACTGCTCTTCCAGAGGACCCGAGCCCAGCTGTGGCACTCATGGTGAGCAGTTCACAACTGGTGAAGCTCCAGTTCAAGGAATCTAGTGCCCTCTTCTGGCCTTCATGGTCACCTGCACTCATGTGCATGCACACACACACACACACACACACACACACACACACACACACACACACACACACACACACACACACACGGGTGTGGGGAAGAGATTGATTTTTTTCAAAACCATCAAAAGTCAGAATCACTGACTGGTCATCAAGAGAACAACCCAGCACCCACAGTAGCAAGACTGTTCCCACAGCTCCCTCCCCCTGCCACATACACTCACCATTAACAGACTCTGGATTTCAGGTTTTCTTAGGAGATCTTCTTACCACTCTAAACCNTTGTAACAATGTATTATTTAAAAACACTTTGCGTTTCAGTTAAACTCTCTGCTCATGGAGGAATTATCATTTTATTGAGGTTTGTTGCTCATTCTACTGATTATTAAAATTGTTTACTGAGGGAATTAAAAACAAAAAGAACAAGAAGAAATGAGTACAGTGTGCCTGGAAACGGGCTTGCTTGACTTAAATTCATAATATGCTCACTTCAGGAGCATGTCTTTTTATATCTCCACTGATGGGCATATCATATAAAAGGCCTTTTCATTTCTAGCAAAAAATAAAAATTGAAATTGGCTTATTTTGATCCTAAATAAGGTTAAAGTGATATTATTTGAATTTTTGCTGAGGGGATCCAAATTGTCTGACTACTTCAGTGGATAAAGGAAATAAGAGAGATCAGATCTGTATTCAAATACTATATTACTATTTTTCCTTGGTCAGTCTGAAATGCATTTTGACAAAGGTACACACATTTTAATCAGAACTAAGAAGTGTGGCATAAGAGAGAAAAGCATCAATATTTCCCCCAAGGTTTCAGATATTTCTCCTAATATCTCTCTCTGTGAAGCTCAGATAGTGGACAGCCTGGCTTCATCCTCCCTCTGAATTGCTTTCTTGGGCATTTTAAAATTAATCAGTCAAGCAAATATTTATTGACCAATATACTACAGTTTGCACAGAGAAATATAAAAGCCATACAAGACATGATCTCTTATCTCAAAAATATATAATTCAGTTAAAGACAAGATTTGTAAAGTTAACTAACAGCTAAAGCTTGTATATGAAAAGCCACTGGTTTATTGGCGGGGCAGGGGAGGGGAGCTATGCAAATATATTAAAATCTCTTAAATGATTTCTTATATTGAAGACATAATTATGTCCAGCTAGTTTAAATCCCTTAAAGAAATAAAATAAAAAACTCTTATACAACCCAATTCACTATAAATATAATCATATTTCAAAAATAACCACATTCCTATATCCAAAAAATATGCCTATTTATGTTGCCTCCTTCAAATTCCGTCAGCTTGGGAAAAAAAGAATCTAAAAACTTGGTGTTATGTTTGCATATGATTTCTCTTCATGTGAAAAGGTGCCCTCCTATACTTCTCTTTCCAAAGGACATTGTGATGGTCTGAATTTCCCCAACACACACACATACACGCACACACATACACANACACACAAGCGCAGACTCACACACTAGCACCANTATCTAGGTTCAACCTCTAGAACCTGTGGATGTTGCTTTCTATGGAAAAGAAGTGTGCACAGATGTGGTTGAAGTAAGGCTATTTCGATGCGGACATTACCCAGGTGGGCCTTAAACAGAATCACAATTATGTCCATGAGTAGGAGGTAGAGAGATTTAGCATTCACACAGAGGAAGGGGGCATATGAAGACAGAAAAGAGAGTGAAAGGATACAGGCTTTGAACTCTGGAATGATAAGGCCGCAAATGAAGACATGCCTAAGAGCTGCTAGAAACCGGAAGAAGCACGACACAGCTTCTCCTTTGGAGCCTCCAGAGGCTAAGTGGCTCTGCTGATACCTTGATTTTCCCCAATAATGCAGATCTTGGATTTTGAGACTCCACAAATGTGAAAAAACAAATTTCTCTCATTTTAAGCTACCAAGTCTGTGGTGATTTGATAGAGTGACTTCAAGAAACAAATACAGACATTAATGTTTATTGATCATCCACCATCAGGCAGTTTTTCTGTACAAGACGTTGCATTTAATTCTTGCTGTAACTGTTGTTAGGAAATTGAGACTCAGAAAATTCAGTAACTTGCAAAAAGCTTTTTTTGTCTTTTAAGCCCATGTTCTTTATGAAAGCTGTAACACCTTCCTTGTTCATTCTTGTGTTGGGTTAGGATAACCCAGGCCTGTGTGAAGCATGACTACTTCCAACGTGTACGTGTATGGGTTGCCTTTCACTACTGGATGTCCAACAGGGTCTCAGAAGACTTATCCATCACAGACTCTCAGACCCTGACTTTAAAAAAAAAAAAAGCCAAACAGAACACCTCTGCCCTCCTGTAGGTAGAAACTGGCTGTGGGAGTCACCTCATGGTACAAGCCCATATTCCTTGTCCCCTATCTTCCTGGAGACATCATAACTCAGTACCAGATGAACATTTCTTCCTGGCAGCTGCTGTAAACATGCAGATATTAGTACAGTGTTCACTGCTAGTTAACATTTTGGCAAGGAAAGCTATCTGATGGAAAGAGGGGCTGGGGTGGGGAAGGGGGGTCAATCCTGTCTCTGTGTTCCCTTCTTTGCTTTGATGGCTGCCCTGGCTTTGAAGTTGGGCAAATACACAGCATGGTAGGAGGGGATGCCAGCTGCCCAGAAACCACTGGCAGAAGACTCAAGAGCTGTTGCCTCTCTTCCCCAGCCTGGGAGGTGTGCCCTATTGCAACACTTTTTCTCTGGAGTATTCCACACTGAGATCTGCCAAACAATAAATCCCCATCTGAATCTCAGTGGTGCAGCCTTCAAGCTGGATCATCTGGGGACAGGGGTTATGGGATGCCAGCATTGTCTTCTCGGTTGATACTTCCCTTTCTGGGTGGTCGTCTGTGACATGGGAAGGCAGCGGGATGGAGTATGTATGCTCTGTCTCCTTCTAACTTCATCCTTCTCAGTACTCTCTCTTTTCCAAATTCTTTCTCAATTTCAGAACTGATCTCTTTACCTCTTACTCTTTCTTTTCTATTAAAATATAAACACCTACATGATATTTCCTAACTGTCTTGGAACTCACTGCTTTTAGACTCAGAGATCCGCCTGCCTCTGCCTCCCGAGTGCTGGGATTAAAGGCGTGCACCACTAACACCCAGCTTCACCTACATGATATTTTCAAGCTAAACACTTTCATTAAGCACTAACAGTACACAAGGTGATGCCCTCAAGTTTGTGTTGTAATAAGGTTGAGCTCAATCAAAGGAGTGAGCCCCCAAGCTGCATGGAAGGGGCAACAGCCATTCGTGAAGCCAGGAGACTAGAAGCCAACCTGTCTTTTCCTACAGAAACAGCCTTCCAGAGGACAGCTTCACTGAAGCAGAAGTGCTTAGATGCCACCAACAGCATCCCAAAGACTATTTTTAAAAATCCCAAGAGAATTTACTAACTGAGTGATTGCAAACAACCGATGCTGGAGATNAAAAAGTGGAGGCAAGAGAAAAACAAGAGGAAGGAAGATTTTGCAAAGGAAACAGAACTGAAGTGTCCAATAAGGCCAGGAGTTGCGATTCCGTGAATGGCTGGGGGGAAAGAGGCCACACATAGCAAGCCAAGAAAGAAGAGGGAACCAGTGTTAAAAAACATGTATTTTTTGCACAGAAGACAGGCATCACATTTACTAAGCCTGCAAAGAAATCCCTGGGGCCTGATGCTGCATTCTAGTGGATACCATTCTCCCCTCTCTGATGACTGGAGTGCAAACTCACCTTTTGAAATCCACTTTCCTCACTTAAGGAAACAATATCAATATTTCCAGTGCACCTGTGGATAATAACTAACNTTCACTGAGCATTTCATGGCAAGGTTGAAGCTAAGTGTCATCTCAAATCTAATAGTCTCTGGAAGGGGAAGGTAGTGTTCTTGTTCATTTTTCCCAGACAAGGAAACTGTGGGTTGGAAATAATAAATAATTTACTCAAGGTAACCATTAATAAGCTGTGGATCCTGCTAGAAACCAGTTAGGAACTTGGACTAACTCCAATGTCAGTGTTATATGTCAACTATATAATAAAGAATCCTCTCTCTCTCTCTCTCTCTCTCTCTCTCTCTCTCTCTCTCTCTCTCTCTCCAGTATCTTTTTCTTTGAGATGGATCTCAAAGTTATTCAAATGTGCAGACGTTATAACAATGTCTCCAATTTTTTTTCTAGAAGCATTGGTTAACTGGCCCAGGGTCCATTCATGCTTATGTGCTACATAACAGGAAAAAAAAAGAAAACAGAATCCATCAACCTAAATTTCTCTGTTTCCTGGGTTGTTTCTTTGAACGTGNCTTGCTTCTCTGTGAAGTCTTCAGCTTTCACTGTAATACTCGTTTTCTCTTGCCCAATGGTACACGCCATGTATAATTTTGTTTTTATAGTCATTGAAAGTTAAAACCATTTGCCAGAATACAAAGTAACCATTAGGAAGAAAAGCCCTCATTTCCCCACCTGGGACAATTCAGAACTCAGTGGTTGAATGCATTGCAGGTTGACATCTTTAGTCACTGGCTGAGAATGTGACTTCTGCCATGTTAGCTCAGAGCACTCTGAGGCTTTCAAGCTCAAACATGAATCACAAACAACCAGAAGACTTGTCAAAACTGATTACGGGGCCCCACCCTAGTGCTTCTGACTCAGTCCTCTGGGTTGGGCCTTGGGAATTTGCATGTGTAAATCTCATCAGTTCCCTGGCGATGCAGATATTGCTGTCCTGGGTACCATGTTTTCAAAACCGTGGTTATTAACAAATAGATTGCTGCACCTATTTCAGAACTGAATACCGTTTATTGAATCTGGGCTACATGTGTCAGTGTTCAATGGAAGACATGTATCACATATATACACATGTATATAGTACATCAATGCCCATGAAGTGGTACTGGTAACATAGTGTTTTTGAGACAGTGGGCTCCAAGATGAGGCAGGGCTTACTTGAAATAACTAACCATCCAACTGCTGGTTTTGTTACTTGGAATAATTTGTCTTAAGATCTCTAAGACTCATTTCCTTATTCCTAATATTGGAAAATAAGAGTGAACTCTTCATGGCAATGTGGTAAGGGGTCATGGAGATGATGCAGAAAAAGTTCTTTGCATGCTAACATCTGATAAAATACCCCCATGGATTGTTCCATCTACAGGTAAGACAATATAAATTAAGGGAGTTGCTCAACTCACTCCCAACCTGCTGGAGGCAGAGCTGAGCTTCCAGCTCTGCAGCCTCTTACTTTCCAGGTGTGGATTCCTGTTTGGATCCTTTCAACGCATTGCAGACTCTATTGGCAGCTTTGGGGATGGTGGGGCCTCCATAAATGAAGCCTCTGGAAATAAATCATAAATCATTTGAAGAAAAGCTGCATGTATTCACAGCTGTCCATGACCTCTGAGCACAGTGTCTATTTGTCCCTTCTAAGTTGAATGTGAATAGAATAGGGCTCATCCTGGGAAAACCTGCAGAGTCTAAGGAGACTCCCTTAGTCCACCTCCTGGCAAATGTCAGGTGCTCTCTTTCCCCCTCTGCTTTGCATAAGAAGGCTTCAGTCAGTCACTCTTACCAGTAGGTCGACTTGAGTGTGAATGAATTCCAATACGCAATAACATCTGCGTTGTAAGTCCTTTCTATTGAATTATAGAACTAATACTTTTCTTCATTAACATAAAATTCAGGCATTATCTGGAAGACAGAGAAAAATGAGGGAAGTTAAGAAAACCATAGGATAGCTTCTCTTTTGCCCTGACNTATTAGAAGGATGAATCAGAACTGTCAAATTCTTCCATGCCAGTGACTTGCTGAGAACAGGATAGGCTAGGGTAGGAGTAGGGGTTCCCAGAGCGTCCACAGGCACCCCCCACAAAGCTTCTCAAGTCAATTTATAAGTGAAATCAAAATGCTCACCTTGCAAACAAAATTTTATGGCAAGTCATCAAACCCTAACAAATGGCCATCTCTAGACCCTTTCTTTATAGAAACCTGGAATTGCCACCCTCTCCCCTGTCACACTTGTCTTTTTCAAAGAATATTTATTTATTTACTTACTTACTTATTTGTGAATCTGAGTATATACACACGTGCGTACACACCTGTGGAGGCCAGAGGAGGGACTCTCATTCTCTACTTCATCCTTTTGAGGCAGGATCTCTCCCTGAAGCTGGGCTCACGTGTTTCAGCAAGGCTGAAAGCCAGCAAGCCTCAGTCATCCTCCTGCCTCTGCGGTGCTCATACACGTGTGTGTCCTGGGATCTGAACTCCTATCCTAGCACTTTTAATGCTGACAATTAAAGCCTGTCTCCTGGAGCCTGTCACCTCCTTTATTTTTACACGACTAGAGATTAGGTTCCTCCCTTCAGTCTACCACATGACATTGGACAAGTGACTTAGCCCTCATGAGATTTGGGTTCTCCAATTTTTTGCAAACTTTTAGTGTACCATGTGTATATAGATGCCCACCAGAGCAAATAGGAGGTGTCAGATCCCCTGAAGCTGAGGTTACAGGCAGTTGTGCCTCTTCCANGGGTGGTGCCAGGAACCAAATGGGTCCTCTGGAAAAGTGTTCTCTAACCATTGAGCCATCTCTAATTCATCTCTCCAGCCACAGATTCTTTGGTTTTGAAATATGCATAATACCCCCTTCTTTGGGAGCAGTAAGAATGAAAGACAATACACATCCAAGACTCCTAGGACCAAGCCTTCCCCTGTAGACACTTAAGAAATACGTACTAATTCAGTTTCCTAGTCTGTTATCGGGTCAGTCAAACAAACTTTGGTGCATGCCACATATGTCAAGCTCAACACTGGTCACCAGAGGTGCCATGATGAGTGAGGTCTTGCTTCATCGTTCCTGCTGGTCTAGTGAGCTGCTTGCCAGCCCTGCATATGCATCGTAATTTCTAGTGGAAGGAGACTCTCCTAGACCTCCCAACTAGAAATCTTTGGGAAGGAAACTTTTAATGTATTAAAAGCCCCACTGATACTTCAGCCGCAGAGCCCACATTGAGAACAGGTTAGGGCTTGGCCTCTTCTCTTCTGCCAATTTTCTGACAAGATTAACCTTTCTTGCTTTTGCATCATAGAAATAGCACATTTTAAGTTTTGGAGTTTTGCTTAGTTATTTTAGCTACTTCTCTGTAGTTTGGGTTGCATTTAGTACTGTTTTGGTTACAAGTCTTTTTGTCTTTATTCTCTAGTTTGTGTGTGTGTGTGTGTGTGTGTGTGTGTGTGTGTCTATGTATATATAGACTGTAGTATCTCTACTACATGATCTTAATTGTAGTGGCTATCATCCTGGTATATATTCTCTTTGTTTGTATAAATCTTCCATCCAAGTACTAACCAGGTATGACCCTGCTTAGCTTCCCAAATGAGATGAGATCAGGCGTTGTCAAGGTGGCATAGCTAAAGACCTGCCTGCATGTGTTTAGGTCTGGTAGTGATGCGTATGACTTAGATGTTTGCCATTAGAAGTGTCATCTCTGTTAGTAATGATTGTGCTTGTAAGCTTACCTTTATTGTATAGATGACAAACACTTTCTACAGCATTCATATTCATTCTTGGTCTTTTGTTTCCCATCTTCAGGCTCTTCCTTTACTTCATATTAGTTAAAGTAATCAATTGTGGTAGTTTGGAGCTCAAGTTTCCCATTCACACCACGATAGTTACTAGCTGTCAAAAATGTATCTGTGGGTGTCAGAGACCCCATGATTGCTAAGTTCATAACAAGTACTGTAATTATCATGATGATTATCAATCAAGAAGCCCTCAATAATACAACAGAGTCCTTCAAAGATCCATCCAATTTAGCTCTGAATCAATACCAAATGTTATCCAAAAGTCAAGTTCTGTTGTAAGACACTAGACCCATGACTGATCAATACACAGATAGACAGATAAGTGGGCTATGGGGCTGGTCAGTTATAATTCTAAGCTGCCAGTTTCAAAAAGAGTAAGAAAAGAAAGGAAGAAAAAGGTTAAAATCTCTAGATTGGATGGAATGAGCTGAAGTGTTTTCAAATGGATTTGAGAAACTGGACTGTTCCCAGGCGGAAAGATAAAATGTAAAGCTGAAGTCAGTCTGGCTTCCTGGCTCGCCTAACCTTTTTACTACCGGATAATGAGGAATCAGCTATAATTTAGACACAGTATTCTTTTCTCAGATTATATTGGGGGAGGGGAGGAACCTCACTTTATAGTCCTACAGCCTCTCTCTCTAGCAGAAGAGCTGAACAGGTCCTCCCCAGAGAGGCATACTGGGGAGCCTTGCCCTCTGCACATTGTTGTGACAAATTCCAAGTCAAGAGGGTGCTTGAATTGGATTTATTACAATTGGAAGAAAAGAAATTGTAATCTTTATGAGCCAACGACATGGAGCCTTATAATAAGAGAATGAAGGATCATGTCAAATTTAAAGCAAATTAGATTACGGGGGTCAAATCCTTCAGTGGAGACAGAATGCCTCTCGAGTATTACTCAGCTGTTTGACATCCTTTGTCCCACCTCAGGTTTTGCATTAACATCTAAATGTTTCTTCGTAATGCATTTAGTACTCTTATAGAGTGAAAATATATTAAAACCCCAAATGATGAGCAGCTGGAAAAAGGAGAGCCTACCAAAAGAACTCAAAGACCTAAGCCGGGACTTCCTTCATNAACTCTCTGTGCGAGGACCTCACCGGCTACCTGCTTCTCCAGGAAGAACACATACAAACTCAATAGGAACTTAATAGAATTTCATTTTGAAATTTCTCTGTGCATATGTGTGTGTTGTATGTGTGTATACACATGTGTGCATGTGCATATTAAGGCCAAAAGTCCATATTGGGTGTTTGTCAATCTCTGTCCATCTTTTTCTTTTTTGCATGAGGTCTT
>LZPO01017727.1:43242-60169 GCA_001675575.1 Neotoma lepida | reverse complement strand
ACCACACAAGCACACAGAATATTCTGCTGAGTGCATGTTCTTTCACACCACTATAAAGTAAAAAACTCAGGAGTTGAAGCATCAATATGCCAAGGGCCATAATTACACACACACACACACACACACACACACACACACACACACACACACATATATGTATTCATAATCCTTTCATTGAAGAACCATGACTGGTACTCTCTGCATGTCAAGCTCAAAACTAACACTTAACACTTAACTAACACTAACTGCTTAACATAGAAATTAGTTCTAAGTTACGTGATGACAGAGGAATTGATTGCTTTTAAGAAATCAGAACAATGCAGACCTTTTGGGTTGCCTTTCCATTTTAATCAGCTTCCCATTCCAAGGTAAATATCATCAAAACATTTCTTACTGTTAATTAGCACACAAAACATTAGGTTCATTATGACGTTTTAAATGTGTTTTTGCTGAGTCCCCTCCTCCCAGCTGCTCCATTTCCTTGACCCCACTTGTNTCCTTCCCTAGGTACCTGCTTCCCACTGTCTTGTCCATGTGCCCCATTGCTTGCCTGGCAATTGGCTCCCTGAACAGCCTTTTTTCCTCTGCTGAGGACTCCTTTATGTTTTTCATAGTCAATGCCCACATTCAGACCCACACACATAATCAGATCTTATTAAAGGCCATGCTTCCCTGCAGGGAGAAGAATCTGTGATATGTGTCTTTTTGTGTCTGGCTCAGCTCACTTTATATAATTCTTTCCAGGTTCATCTGTTGTCCTGAAATTTTCACAATTTTATTTTATTTTAGGTTTTAAAACCATATTTTATGTATAGTAAGGTGATTTATATACCATGTTAAACTATGCCAGGATGCTGTGTTATTGTTTTTCATTTCATTTATATGTCTACCTAAGAATTAAAACTTTATTTTAAAGAATTTGCAAATAAAATACATTACACACTGAAATTACACAGATCCGAAGTCCACACATCTCAATGAACTTCTATTCAGTTAGAGTGGCCGTTCGGAAACAGTGAGGCTTCACATGGGATTTTATACTCTCACTGGAATAATATAGTTTTTTATGGTTTGGGTTTTTTTTTGTTACTTTATTATTTTTTTAAAAGAAAGATTCTCATTGTCTATCTCTGGCTGGCCTGGAATTCAATATGTAGATCATGCTGGTCTAGAGACCTGCCTGCCTCCACCACTGGAGTGTTGGGGTTAAAGGTAAGCCGCACCACTCCCAGACCCGTGATAACGCAGTTTTAAACAGAAGAAAACAGAGAACTGTTTCAGGTTACAAAGCCCCTCTCCTCAGAACAATTATTTTTAAAGATTCCTTTTCCTAAGTTGGTCAGTGTAAGAAATGTACTCAGTGACTAGCCCTGTCTAGTTCCATTGCAGTGACTGACCGTGAAATTAAAAAGAAAGCCCAGATTTACAGCCACTATATCAAAGGGATAATACGTGCTGGATTCTTTAGGAGTGCAAAAATGGTTCTTNCCACTTCAATACATNAGAGTTGAATTCACATAGTCACCACAGCTGGTGGAAGCCATAACAGAGTTAAAACTAGAAAAAAATAGCTTTCTATTTTCCTTCATGGCTTATGTGCCCCTTTCTTGATATCCTTTCTAAACTTTTAGGCTTTACTCACATGTTTTTCTTTGTAGCCAAATGTGGTTCTAGGCAAATATAATTTTGGTTATAGTGTATATCCTGCCAGTGCTTTGGAAAATACTTTATAAACATATACATGAAATAACAAATGCATAGTGTTGTGTTGTATGTGTATTAGTTTGTTATTTACTAAAGTCAACATATTGTACAACTTGCTTGTTTTGCTGAGCAGGAAAAATGGCTAAATAAGAGTGATATTTTCACACAACAGAGTAAAATATTTCANTTAAAAATGAATTGATGGGAAGTGAAAGATAGTTCAGTTGGGTAAAGGCATTTACTGCCAAGCCTGGGAACCTGACTTAGATTTCTGTGGCCTACATGGTGGAAGAAGAGNGCTGACNCCAACAAATTGTTTATACTCTCCANGCATGTGCTGTGACATATTTGTATACAAATATACACATGCAATACATAAATACATACATACATTGTATACNTACACAGATACATACATGTATTAATGTAACAAAATAGATTAATGGAGGATNGGGGATGGCTCAGTGGGTTAAGTACTTTTTGGGACAATAGAAGGACCTGAGTTATGACTTCTAGCACACAGGTAAAAGCTAGACACAGTNGTACATGTCTATAATCTTAGCTCTNGATAGGTAGAGAGATCCCTGGAGTTCACTGGTCAGCAAATGACAGTAACATCTTAAATCTTTTGAGACAAAGTTTCTTGCTAAANCTGTAGATAATCATTTGGTTTAGGCTTACCCTATAACTAAAGATACCACACACTTGAGTCACAGAACGTGGAGAAATCGAGTTGGTACTAACCTGGATGCTCCACCCCTACTGACTAGATTTCAGAAGAGGGGAGAGAAAGATTGTAAGAGCCAGAGATGATGGGTAACTTCAAGGGGACAGTGTTTTTCTAGACACAGCAGGGCAGTTGCACGCGTTCACTCATGGCAGTTGTGACAGTCCAAACAAAACCTTTGCAAATTCAAGCTAGACAATTCCAGCATGCAAAGGGGATGGGGGCATGAAACCCTACGGCTATTTGAGGAGCTACTGACATTTGATAGCTTTCAAGAGACAGAGGGTCAGATGTCTTTAATGATATGACCTCTATAGGTCATCTACATGCCAGGGCAGGCTCCACTCCTAAGATGAATTGGACAACACAAACCAGGCTCAATGGGGCCAATAAAAAGAAATCTCAAGGTTGGGTTGGAAGGGAGTGGAGGGTAGGGGGGAGGGGAAGGAAGTGAATATGTTAAAAGTACACTGTATGAAATTCTCAATGAATTAATAAGAATGTTTTTAAAATGTTAGGTGGAGAATGATGATGATGTCAACCTTTGGCATAGAACACACAACATGCACGCATGCACACAATCTAGTAAAAAGAAAATGTTGAGAAGCTTCTAAGGCTGTGGGAGTGAAGCACACTGGGAAATGAGTTGGGTAGAGTCAGACTGTCTCACTGGCTTGCTCCTAAGCATGACAGAATGTGGTCCCTTTGGTCCCTTTGGTTGCCATATCAAATCCTAAGCCTCCCTGCCAGGTTACAGAGATGGAGAAAGTTCTTAGGATATCCCACAAGTCTCCATCCTTGTCAGAAGTCCAGGATAAATCTAGAACTTATGTGAATCCTAAAATGTATCAGGCAATATTTCAGTTCTCTATCCTAGATTTACAGATGGAGACCAGAGTCTCTGGACAGACCAAAGCCTTGGGAAAAGAAAGGAGGGCAGACACTGGNAGTGGAGGGGAAGAGTGAGGCAGAACTGAGTGGGAGATCACAGGACTGATCTTTGCTATTTTGGAAGTTACAGGTAACCTATACCTTACCTCCAATGTGCTTGTCATTTCCCACTTAGGAGATCACTTCCTTGCTAACTGTCAAGTCATAGGCCTTATCTCTTGTCCTCTGCTCACCAGAGAGGTTATATGTCTGGGTGACCTNCTACTTCAAAAGCAATCTTCCTATGAACAGCATCAAGAAAGCCCAGGGAGGTAAAGTTATTAGCCTGGAAAGAATTGTTTAGGCTCTCATGGGGAAATCCAGTTTTGTTAGAGAAATGCTGCTTTGAGCTAGACAAACAAATCCCCAGGGCCAGGGGCTAATACAGCAAGGGGTTCTTCCATGCATCATACTGACACTTCCCACTCAGCAAGTGGTATTCTGGTAGAGGGGCACGGACAATCGATTTGATCATAGAGAACTTATCTTTTAAATGTTGTAGATCAACTTGGAGAATGATATAAGAGCTGTTGATTTTGCTTGGAAGGTCCATTTATGGAGCTGATTGACACTGATACAATAGAGGGCTGGGGAGGAGACCAAGTGTTTATGTCCTGAATATAGTCCTTGCAGACTGTACTGTCAGGAAGAATGGTGAGAGAGGTACCTGTGGTTCAGGACAGGGTGAAGGAGTCCTTGAGAAGGTGGTATGGTATGTAAAGTCAGATGGGGCCACAGAGTACTCTTGCTTAGCCTGTGGAAGGAGCTGCAGGGTTGATGGACTCATACAGTGCTGAGACACCAATGTGGGCTGTCTTACTGTAAGGTTTTTCTGTAGTTACCTCCCTGCCATCTGTGTTCTAAACATGTTAGGCTGTCAAGGAAGCCCACAATCCTTCATAAAAAATTCTTGTCTCTGAACTATGATCATGGCTACAAGGAATTGGGTGTGTTGCAGGCCTTTAAAAAGTATTTCTCAAAGTTTGGGTTATGACTTAGGTAACTTCATATAATGGTTTGTTTAGGATGATCCTTGTATGGACATTTACCAAATAGTTATGTAAACTGACCTTTATGTCCTCAAAGTGTCATGGTTTGAATAGTAAATTATAAGCTAACCCTAGTCTGAGTGGGACATTGTGTGGGCTTCAAATGATATACTCCAATGTGCATCAATCAGCACTTAACAATTACTCTGTCTCGAGATTCTAGAGTTGGACCATTTAATATCTGATAACAGCAGGGCCCTGGAGATCTCTCAGGTACTGCACTCACTGAACATTGGAACACATTCATTTCAACACTAGTGTAAAAAGAAGGTGGGTCACCAATAACCACCTCCTTTATCCCACNCAGAGACTCTAGATATACTATCTCTTTGGGGTGTTCACTGTACATGTCTTGGATACCANTGAAAAATCCAGGAAAGGACACTCTCTACTGCCTGCACTGCTGTCCTTCACCCACAGGGGAAAGGACACAGAACCCACAAGGTCTTGCACACTTTCACCTTTCTTGTNCTTACATGAACTTGCTCCCCCACATTTGTTCACATACCATANAAAGGGTCCCTAAGGTCAAGGTGAACTGCTGTTNACTTTGTCTAAAATTGTGTGGGAGGTAAGGCTNCCTGCTTATCCCCGTGCTCANCATGGGGAGAGTACAACTTTGAATCAATGGGATAGGATCCTGCCAGGCCAACCTTTCCAGGAATGAGGAGGTGGAGAGAAGGTTGGACTTCCCNATTCCCACAAAAGAGAAATAGGTCTGCCTNTCACTCAGGTTCTGGTAAGAAAGGGACANAGCAGAACTTTAATCTGTAAGAGATGGCAATGCCTCCAAGATAGGGTGTCAAGAAATGAAACAGGAAGCCAAGAGTTCAGGGTTGTGCAGATGGCCTGCTTGAGCTAACAATCCAAGGGCCTGGGTTGCANCACCAGCAATGAGGCTGGGCTAAGAACTGTCATGCAAAGGTGTCGTGTTTGCTGTGGCAGTTAGATTTGAAGAAGCTGATAGGATCATCTTGAGGGATCTCTCTTAATAATAAAAATTAAAGTGTTTGTAAATAAAAATAATCAATACATGCTATNAAAAATGATAAGATATTGTCTTAGTTGTGTTTTCTATTGCTGTGAAAAGACACCATGATCACCTCAACTCTTATAAAGGAAAACATTTAATTGGTGTGGCTTGCTTAGTTTCAGAGGGTGAGTCCATTAGCATTAGGTTAAGGAGCATGGCAGAGTGCCGGCAAATGTGGTGCTGGAGTGGTAGCTGAGAGTCCTACATCTTGCAGGCAACAGGAAGGGGGACTGTGACACCAAGAGAAGCTTAAGCAAAAGACCTCAAAGCCCGCCTCCACAGTGACACACTTCCTCCAATAAGGCCATACCCACTACAGCAAAGCCATACCTCCTAACAGTGCCACTCCCTATGAGATTATGGGNGTGAAAAAATTCAAACTAGCATAGACATGCCAACACAANGAAGACACTAAAATCACCCATGTCCAACTGAGGTATCAGAATCAGCCTTTTAGCAGCCACATAACTGTGGTGTTTTTATTATATCACAGTATATTGAACTAGGGACTTCCTGGCACTAGACATATATTCCTTTATTTGATCTTCCTAGCAGTCAAATAAGGGAGCCTTGTTCTCAGGTTTATGGGTGAGACCATTGAAAGGCAAACCNGTTTTCAAATGAAGTCTGACCTAAGTTACTTTGCCTGCTCTGCCATTTGGACTGTAGTAGCAGGAAAACCACTTCCTCTGANCTATTTAGTAGCTACCTGCCTTCTAATATTAAGACACCTTGAAAGCTATTAAAGTGACTCTCTATTGGGGCTTCATGGAATTTTAGCTGTTGTTTTAAATCATAGATCTACAAAAGATCTACAAACACCTACTATATGCATACATGCATCTAATTCTAACAACACCATCCCTAAATGTGAAGGAGTGAATCAAAGAAATAGCAGACTCCAGTGATATTGCAGAATNNATAATTAACTTGGGCATCCATTCTTCCCATTGCTGAAGGATGAAAACGAACATTTCCAGTGTTCCCACAAAGACAGGGACTATCTTTTGTCAATGTGTTCCANTTTTGTGAGTNACAAATACAATTTTTGGCCTACCTGTCTGCATTCTCCTTCCTTCCAGCACTGGGGTTTCATGTGGGTGCTGGAGATCCCAACTCATCATGCTTGTGAAGCAAGCACTTTACCAACCAGGCCATTTCTCCAGGCAAACCTTGTATATTCTTTATGCTGAAGCATATGTTTTTGCCTGTTTTGATTGCTATAGCAAAGTACCTGGTGCTGGGTAATACATAAAGTAATTCATTTACCCAAAGCTTTGGTGATTCAGGAGCATGATACATGATCTGCATCTGCTTGACTCTGGTGAGGGCTCCTGGCTACATTACAAGTTGGCAGACACCATTGTGATGGGGACATTGATAAGAGGAGAGATCATATGGTAGGACAATAAGCAAGCATGATTTATGAGCCAGGCCATGGGGACCACTTCTCTCCCACAGTTCCTTCCAGTCACCACTCTAATTAAGCTATTGTAGCTTAACTGCCTGCCACAAGGTCCCACTTCATTAAGGTTCAGCCACTACAACATCACCACTCTGGAGACCAAGTTTACTTATTAACCTTTGGGGGACACATTCAAGACATGTCTCAACTGTAGACTCTTGCCTATTTGGTTTATAATAAGGGTCATCAATGTTGTGAATGATTGTGGAGTTTTATCGTAGCATAGTATTGCTCTATGACTGTATTTCAATTTATTTATAATTCTCTTATTTTGTGTGTGACTATGGGTATTCACATATGTACAGCTCTCTCTCTCTCTCTCTCTCTCTCTCTCTCTGTGTGTGTGTGTGTGTGTGTGTGTGTGTGTGTGTGTGTGATGTGTGCATGCACCTGTGTGTATGTGGAAGCCAAGGTTGATGTTGGATGCAGCTTTTGATCATTTTCCTTTTATTTTTTTAAACTGAGGCAGAGTCTCCCACTGAACCTGGAGCTCTCAGTCTGTCCTCTGTCTCCACCCCTAGACTGCTGTAGATTACAGTTACCTGTAATCTACTAAATCTGTCCTGGTTTTTACATGATTTCTGAAGCTTGCAAGCAAGTGCTTTAGCCACTGAGTCCACTGAGTCATCTCTCCAGGCATCNGGTTGATCTGTTCCATGCACATCAATAGACACACGACTTGCAGTTGTTAGAGACAGCGCTGCCCTAGGTACCTCTTGCATGTGTTTATAGGTATGGAGATGGTGGGGCAGAGGAACCACATCAACCCTTGACTAGATGATGCCAAAGTACGACTTCAGTCTTTTGAAATATTTNATCACTTGCTGTATTTAAATTTTTCTTTTGGAAATGGTATCCTTTATTTATTTTTTTCCCAGTTGACAAAGGTGATTTATATGACAGCGACCTACTTTATATATTTCTTTGAAGCTGCCCAACTTGGAAATCATTTACTTTTCATTCCCTCCCAAGCCCCTGAGTTCTGCTNAAATAATTTATGAGCATTACTCTTCAGATTTTTAATAAAATTTAACATACCTTCCTAGCAATCATTTTTGGCGGGTGTANTAAAGTGCCATAAACCAAGAATTATTTAGCTATTAATTATGCTTTTTCAAGACCATGCTTCTGTTTTGCTTAATTTCTGGCTGCAGCATTGTCAACTTTACTTAGGAAGTTTAGGGCAGGATCTGAACCCTCTGTGGTAGAGGGAATTCTCCTGTACCTGCACAGCAGCTGATGCAGGGGCCAGGGGCAGCAATGTGTTCTGTTTATACCCTGCAGACGTGCATTACAAATGTGAATGTGCAGAACAGCCTTGCTTCTGGTGGGTTTTCTTGTTTTTATTTTATTTTATTTTATTTTATTTTATTTTATTTTATTTTATTTTGTCTTTGCAGCTACTCATTTTTCTAGTTAGATGCTTGGTGTTTCGTTCATTCCTTCAATGTTTTTGAGACTCAGACACAAAGTTATTGGGTTTGGTCTTCTTTCACTATGAATCTTCTTGACATTTTTTTCATTAAAAGATTCAACTTTAAGAGTCAGGTAAATTGACTTCTACTATGGTTTCCTGCCCATTTTTCCTCTGACCTCTGCCATGGCAAGGTGATTGTATCAACCTCCTAGATTTCCTGTATCTCTCTTCTGCCCGTATCCATCATATTTAGCTTTCCCTCCTTTGCTGTAAACTTTATAAGAATTTATTGAGTGCTCTTTTATCTTACCTATCGAGTTATCTTTTCACTCTAGNTTTTTGAAGTAATGGTATTTTCATGTTAAAACAATATTTTTCTGAACTCATCCATGCCCTCTTTTTAATGTAGTGTCCATTCAAGTCTGCTGAGAATATAGATGAGTTTCTAAGACTTTCCCATTTCTTTCAGGAAATCAGTTTTATAGAGTGAAGCATTTTGATACCTCAAGCAATTTCCTTTCATGAAAATTATTTGATTCTGTACACACCCAGCATTTTTTTCTCAAACTGTATGGAGAGCTAGAGGAGTGACTTCTTTCTGCCCCTGCCTAGAAGGTCTTTGATCTCTGTAGATCTCTTCCAACCCCAGGTGAAGAAGGAAGGGAAATTAGATTGCTTCTGATATTTCCTCTCCATCAGGGACGGTGTTAACTTCATCTTCCTCCTCTTCTTCTCCTTTTTTTTTTCATTTGTTTGGAGTGCATTTAGAGCCTTGATCATGCCAGTAAGCATTCTCATACTGAGCACACCCACAGTCCTCAGTTTTCCTCTTAATTTTGAGACAGAGAATCACTGAGATGCCCAGGCTGGACTCAGATGGGTCTTGAACTTGTCAACCTCCTTTCTAGTTTCCCAAGTAGCTGAGACCAGAAGCCAGTGCCTTCTAACCTGGCTTCCTATTTTCTACTTTTGATACAGAATGTTTTTCAATTGTATTTACGCTCTGATGGTCTTTCACAAGCAAGTCAAACGAGGAGGAGAACTGAACAAGAGAACTCAGGTTCTCAGTACTGAAATGGAATGTTATCTTGCCAGATTAAGTCTCTTTCTTGTTTTTCTCCCCTCGCATAAAGCCTGTTGTGAGGGCAGTCAGATCTCAGCTCCAGAAAAGTCAACAGTGATGGATATAAATGGTCCACTGTTCACATGGTGAATGGGCAAGTACAATGGTAGCACCAGAAGACACATTTCCAGTAGTTAACTTTCTGTCTATTGAGACTACAGTGGGGGTCAGCTTTTTGTATACACTAGCAGCACTTTCCAGACTTATGAATCTTAGCTCTGAATAGGCTCGGGGCTCAGATCTGCTCCACTGGGTGCACCGTGTGATTGAAGGTATAATCATTGACTAGTTTGCCATGTCGGTGAAAAGCAAGCCAGTCTTCAGGAGTGCTGGGAAGTCAGTGTAACCTAGGGCTGGACTTGCTTTAGAGTTGGGGATTGGATTTGCAGCTGTAAAGAGCTCTGTAAATAGATCAAGCTTGCTTTTCCTCTGGGTTTGATGGACAGATCCTGTACAAATAGTCTGCACAGATCCTCCCTATCCGAGGTTTTAGAGGTTGCCTTCAGGAAACTATAGATTTCTGGGCTCTTCCTAACAGTTGATTTTATTTATTTACTTATTTATGAGTTCATACAAGATCTCTTAATTGCCCACTGTTTACCAGATTAAATAATCTAAAGTATTGATGCTTCAAGGGATAATAAAGCATGAGGCAGTTGTACCCAGTCACATTTAATCCTGCCTCATCAAATATAACTATGAACATATTTAGCTGCTGACAAAATTTTCATGGTATTTACACACACATACACACACACACACACACACACACACACAAGTGTGTGCACCAGGGTAACATGAGGATTTGGAGAGTTATGGTATCAGGACTTTAGGAAATGGGGTCACAGGAGTAGCACCTCACACACAGGTAAGTGGAGTGGTAGAGCCTGACTGAATTCAAAGGCTTTGGTCCATGCACAGGTGAGACATATTGTAGGCAAGAAACTCTCTGACTTTGGTTTCCTTATTTCCAAAATAATAATAAAAATAAAATCCATCTGAGACTAACTTGGTGGTTGACTGAGATTATGATGGTGAAGAGGTTTAGCTTAGTGCTGGATGCACAGTGCGGTAAGATGGGTCATGACCTTTGCACACGGTGCTCAGATTCTCCCTGCTCACCCTGTTATTTGTACCAATATGTTGTCCTGTCATCTAGTTTAGCAATATCTCTGCCTGTGAGCCTACCTCCACCCCATCCTGATGGCATCCAAAACTATTCTTGACCTTCACAGAATATAGTCAAGGACTAAATGCCCCCTAGTGGTCATATGAAGCAAATTTCCAGTCAGATGCCTAACAACTGGGTTGAAAATAATACTTGAATTTGTAATTTTTTTCTTTTTAAATATATTTTTGCATTGACTTATATATTACCTATTTATGCATCTCTGTAAGTGTGTGTGTGTGTGTGTGTGTGTGTGTGTGTGTGTGTGTGAACTAGTGAGTTTCATGATGTACACGCAGAGGGAAGAGGACACCAAGGAAGTCATTTCTCTTCTACCATATGAGTTCCTGGATGGAACAAGTACTGTTTCCTAGAGACACTTGTCTATGGCCTGAATTTAGAATTTTTGATACCTAAAGCCAGAGTGCTCTCAGTGCCATGATTGCTGACTTACAACCGATTGGCCTTGAAACTCAAAACGATTGGCTGATGTGGCAATGTCAGCAGCTTGGGTGGGAGCCTCAGGGTACCGCAGCTCAGTTTTGAAGAGGTGAATCACACGGTCCCATGATGGACTTCATGTCAGCCAGAGGTGACATAGGACTGACACACTGTGTCTGTGTGGGTGGTGGGGAGCAGGACAGCTTCATCAGGATGCTCATAAATGTGATGCTAAGTCTGAATCTTCTTGGTGAGGTTGGCATCTCTATGGCTGTGCTGGCTAGTTTGAGGTTAATCTGACAGTAAGCTGGAGTAATTTGGTAAAAGAGAGCCTTAATTGAGAGATTTCCCCCACCAGATTGGCTGGGGGACAGTTTCTTAATTGATGTTTGATGTGTGAGGGACCAGCTCATCATGGACTGTGCCACTTTCTGGGCTGGTAAATCTAGGTCCTTGTGGTCCTAGGCAGGCTGAGCAAACTATGGGAAGCAAGCCAGCAAACAGCACTTCTCCATGGCCTACCCATCAGTTCTTGACTCCAATTTCCTGCCCTTTTTGAGTTCCTATCCTGGCTTCCCTCACTGACGCACTGTTATCTGGAAGTGTAAGGTAAATCATCAACTCTTTCCTCCCCAAGTTGCTTTTTTGGTCTTTTATCATAGCAATAGAAACTCAAGACAGTGGCCTATAGAAAGTGTTAATAAACATGTTCAATAAATGAATGAATAGTAGCTGACAAGTGCAGAGAGGTTCATTTACAATGGAAAGTATCTCAGGAAAGCTAAAACATTTAATCACTGTACTTGACTCTATGTGTCAGGAATGTCTGAACTGGAAGCCATAATTTATCCAGATGCAATTGGAATCCTCTTTCTCACAGAAGGCCTGGAAAGTGGAAAACAAAAGCTTAAAGTGTATTTATTTACCAGTTGGAAGGTGAAAAACTTCTCTGGTTTGTCAAGTATGGTATGTAACAATGTGTTCTCTGTCATCATATGCCAGGCTCTGAGCATCCCTGGGGAAGCCTTCCATGTTGGTGACTTACCCATCAGAACTTGGCCACTGTGGTGTCTATGTGCTCAGTCTTGCAAATAAGGAAAAGCAGCCAAGACAAGTGGGTCTCTTGGCTTATAAATGCTGCAGCCTGGATCCTCATTGTAGCTTTGCTCATGGAAACATTCATGCTGTGCATGCCCACTTGGTGGATTTCCGGCTCATCTTGGGTAGACATCGACATAAAGTGATGATTACATTGCCTCATGGCTTTACTTTATGCCTTCACATTCAAAATCGTCTTCATCTTCATTCTGATTCAAACTTTATCCAAAGCTTGGCTTGAAACTGGGTTAGAGGAAGACTTAGGTCAATGCTGATTACACAGTTTGGATGCTGGAGCAATGTATGGCTTCCACATGACAGTAATCACAAATGTGAAAGAAAGATTCAGCTACATCATCTGCTCTGAGTGAGGGTTAGAGAGCTGCTGCACCCTTACATTTTCATGGTTTCTCTTGTGGATGTGGTTATTTGTGTGATGTTGAAGACTGATATTTCAAAAACAGGAAGGAGTAAAAGACCTGTTACTTTCCAAGTCAGGAAATGAAATTGCAGAGAAAGGTTCAATGATAAATCCATGAAACCTCAGTTCTCAGCATGCAGCAAAGATTTTCCTGCTACCAGGATCTGTCTGACTTTTACTGTTCATATCACCCGAGTACTGAGCCCAAGTAAAGCCCTCTTGGATTGTTTAGGTTGACTGGAATGTCAAAAGTAGAAATGAGTTCTTAATTCTATTGGAACAGAGATGAGCATATGCCCAAATGGACATTTCAGTGAGGCTAAAACAGGCTGCAAAGCTTTGATCCCTGAAGATGCTTAATTAGACATGGATAGTTTGGCATTCTGCTAAGCTTTGGGGACTTCTGGGCAGTTACTGAACAGTTAAGAATCTTGCACTGAGTACTTTGTCCTAACCTCTCTCATCCCATATTGCTTTAAAAGTTCTGCCAAGTGGTCAGTAGTCATCTGGCTGACATGGAGGCCCATAGGTAGGAATGCCCTTCTCAGAGGGCCACCTTCATTATTCCGTAAAGCCATCATCCAATGATGCAGTTTTGAAAAGTCTCTCTTATTGTTTGTTTGTTTGGGATAACTGTCTTCCCTCCAGCAACCCAGCTGGGATACCTTTGCATTACAATTGGAACACTGTCATCCCAGCTGGTTTTCTGGATTCACCTTTTCCAGCTGCTTCACCTAGAGCTAGAGGAGGTTTCTACACTATGTTATCTAGATCATCTTAGTACTCATACACTGTAAGAAAACATATTATAGAGCTATGCATAAATGGGCACTTAATTCAAGTGTTATTCTATTGAAGGCTNTTCTTAATTCTTTCACAAACATCCAGAACAAGGATGCAGAGAGCACTTCTGAAACATCTGGACCTGTCTGGGGACTGGCAAAGCAAGTTGGCAGAAGATCTTCTGCATGAAGAATGAAGGGCTGGCTGGGCCTCCACAGTGTAGTGGAGCTGTGGATCAGGCTATCTAGAGTAGTTGTGGACTAAGAGTCATTCTACGAACTTTTGAGGATTGACGAGGGAAGGCATTCACCTTGAGGGGAGACTTGGCTGATACACGGTTGTGTTTAAATGATGCTTAGAACAAAACTGGAATGCTGTCTCAGAAATGGTGTAGCTATAGGCATGATTCAATTGACTTACAGCTTTGGGGATGGTTATATGGGAGTCTAAACCACAGAGTTTGTAATCAAATGGTGAGGGCAAAGATTACAATCTAATGTTTTCAGGGAAACATCTATGAACAAACAGTTATAGCATCTCAAATAAGGGACTTGCAGTGAGGTAGTCATGGTTGGTCAGAACCTATGTTCTAAAAATATAAACTCATAAGGTGAGCTGAGTCTGAAAACCTGGGATATAGTCAAGCAAAGAATTCACAGACAGATTGAGCCAAGTGCACTTTGGGAGGAGTGACCCTGGCTGTCCAGACACCTGAGGGGAGGGCACTGAGCAGTGGAAGACTGATAACGAGGACCAGAACTGAAACCTGAAAGCCACGTCTCAGAATGGGACGTGTCTGCACTAGGTCTTGTCCTAAGTTGGGAGAATAGCTTCTCAGAGAAAAGACTATCCATCTGCTGGATCTTCTTCAGTGACAACACCATCTTCACGTGTGGCAGAATTAAACACGTGCTTCTTCCCACGGGGACCAGGCAGGAATGCTATTCAACCTACTCCTGACAACCATTTAAAATGTGTTTCTTAGTTTAGCCTCTAGGACATTTTCACTGACTGCACATTTCTAGTCTGTGCAGGAATGATTAGTCAACTGGTCTGGAGTGTTTGATCAGCAGTGCTGGGAGCTATAGAGCAGGCTTTAGTAGCTGTGTTCATTTCTCGTTCCCTTATTGTTCTCATGTCAGTAAGAACTTGGAGCAGGGAGCTATGCTTATGTTACTATGAATTCGGTGTCCTGGTTGCCAGGAAACTCTAGATTCACCAGCAACAGAAGTACCAATGTTCCATATGCACTTCAACAAAGGCCCCTGTGGTTCTTTCTTGGCACACAAGAGGATGTCCTGATTAACCACAAATGAGGTGGATTGGAAGCTTTGAAACAATTAAATTCTGAGATTCCATTTGAATTCCCACAATACATCAAGCCACAGCTGTTAGAAATCATCTGAAACCTATTGTGCCTTGAGTCTATGGAGTAATTAATATTTGCTGAATAAACAAACGAAGTGTCTGCTCTACACCAAGAACTGGGATTAACATTTAAATTGCTATTTAAGCTCTAGACTCTTGAGATAATAAAAAACTAACATTTGGATAAATCAGATCCAAATCTCTACAATCTAGCAGAAGTCAAACTACTCTGTCCTTCACAGCCTATGTGAAATTGGTTTTAGCCTTTTACCTGCCACAATCCACCTGTACTCAAATCTGTTTTAAAAATGTGTAATCTTAGTACATAACCCTTGCCCATCCTCCCATGTACCTTAGCTCATGCCTGGATTACTTATGCAGGTCAATGCAAATTCTGTATAAATGACTGTATTTCTTGGAGAAAAATGACAAGAAAACAGGCCTGTATGTGTTCAGAAAAGACATTTTTGTTATTAACTTTTGGTGTTTGGATGTGGATGCAGAATCCACAGATATGGAGGGCCAACTGTAATTGCTGTAAAGTGAGTTGAAAAGAATTCCTGCCTCCTGATGAGGCATGTAATTGATAAAACTAGAGTAGTAGGAACTTATTTTCTGGTTTGGAAGGTGGTGTCTGAGGGATTCTCATGGACAGACCATCCCACCTCAGACTCGGATATTTCCAGCTCATCCAGAAGGCTCAAAATCAAAGAGCTAAAGTAAACAAACCACACAACAGGGACCGCTGACATGTGGGAGGCCAGAGACAGGTGCAAGGGCCAGAATGCGAGACTGAGAGTCCTGGCAGATGAGAAGAGGCACAGGGCAGAGACAAGGCTCCGTAGGAGGATGCAGGGATACTGTCCCAAATCATAAAGATTGGAAGCTCCATTCTTCAGGAATCTGGGGTGCATGACTGTTCATCAAATTGTGATGGGCTAACGAACTAGTGTTCAGCCAATTCACACAACTGGTCCTTTGCCTTGGTCTCCATTTGTCTCTCACTTCCCTAGCTGCACTCCTGGGTCCCTTATGCACAATTTGAGTCTTGCACAAGTTTCTTGCCAAGGGTCAGACACATCTCATTCAGCCTCCAGTTGGATGTATTGCATCTTTCTGAGATCTACAGATCTCAGCCGCTGGGCTCCAACTGCCACTCTCATCCAAGTCTTGGATTTTGATGGAACCTTGTTTACTCCAGTAGAAGCCAGGGCTCTGGTCCAGGTTATTCCTGTAGTCTGATGTCCAACTCTGTCTGATCAATCTCCCTTTCCTTCACTAATAGACATGAAAGTCCAACACACTGAGTGGCTCATCCATGAACAAGGATGATGGAAGATGGCAGAACGTTGGAGAACCAGCGTTTTTTGAGAGAGTAGCTATTGAAAAGAACAGGTACCTACCTCACAGCTCTTGTGACTGGTGACTACCAAGAACTCAACTTGGAACTGAAATATGAAAAATTGAAAGGATAATAATATAAGAAATTGAGGAAAGAAACAAAATGGGAAATCTAGTGTGGCTCACTGAAATATTCCTGCTTAATTCCTGTACACCAGAAACTACACAGCNCAGCAGTCATACAGCTTAGCTGCATGAAAAAATGGGACAGTGTCCAGTCTTTGTCATTCTGGATGGTATTCCTGCATCCTCCCACATATCCTTGCCCCTGCCATAATTATGGCTTAATAATCTTAAGATAATGTTCATCTCCTACCACACAGTGTTTGTAAGGAGGTGCTGAGAACACCCCAAACCTGTCTCTATATGGTCCCAGGGGCTGTTATCTGAACACCCCATGTGATGGCTAATCGCCTAATCTCACTTGTCAATTTAACTGCATCTGGAATCAACGGAAACACAAGCTGCTGGGCACTCCTGTGAGGAATTTTCTTGATCAGACTATTTGAAGCAAGAAGGCCACTCTAAATTTGGACAGCACCTTCTGGTGGCAGTCCANATCAAAGGATGTGAACAGAAGAAACTTTGTATTTTGCCTGNTTGCCATTACTCTCACTGCCAAGTTNATTTATTCTGTTGGTGCTGGTGATGTTAAANNTAAATCCAGTAACTCTCTAGGAATCCTCCAGGCNTCCAGCACCAGATTGGGAGTACTAGGACATCAGCCTTTTGGATTATATGACTGCTAGATCCTTGACCTCTCCAGTGTGAGGCAGTCGTGTTGGCTTACTGGACTACT
>LZPO01017727.1:31623-42362 GCA_001675575.1 Neotoma lepida | reverse complement strand
TTATTACTTATGTTACTAGTAACATTTTTCCTACATTCTTTTAACTTTGCATTTAATATATTTGCTCATGTTTCTATTAGAAACCGTGTTCTCCCCCAAGAACTTTATTTATTAAAGACCTTCAACATGTTATATTTGTCACATAACTATCATATATACTATGAANCATAAGATTCCACATGTATTTTTAATATTTATTTTCTGTTTTTTATTTCCTTCAAAAATTTTATAGGCTTGGACAGTCTTTGTTTATGCCCAATACTTATTTTATCAATTGTGTAAAACTTCAGTTTCATCATTTTACTTTTTTTCTTAGAAATTCCTTGGGTGTAAGATCCACCACATGCCTGCCCAACCCCCTCTNTTTTTATTGGCCAAATATTCATCCTTTACTCTGTTTTGGCAATGTTGTAATATTAAGTTCACATATGCCCCAATATTTCCTTTTCAGGACAAACCATTTTTCATTGTTGACCACAGGCTTGTTGCACTGACTCTATACAGCTAAGTGTGGATTGATGTTCTTTGGTCACTGGTAGCGGAGTTCCTGTCTCCTCTTGTCAGTCTCTGAGCTGACAAAGTTGAGTTCTTCCCCTTTCCCCGGGTATTCCCGGTCTCACAGGCCCCTCTGTTGTGTGTGATCCACCAACCTTAGTGAACACTGAGCCTGCTGAGGCAGAGGGAAAAAACTTTGAAGGAGTCTGAGGGCAGGGCACTTCCTAGAATAATGTCACGTCTATTTCTTTTAAGAACATTTGAATTCTTTTGTTACTATAAACCAATTTCTCTCTCCCTCCAGCCTTCCCTCCTTTAGCCTTCCTCGTTTCCCCCCTTCTCCTTCTCTTCTCCTGATCTAGNGTTCTAGAAGTCTGTGTTGGGTAGAACATTCATTCCTAGGGCTCTGACAGACTACAATAATTAGAGGTCTTATCACTATGTTACATCGTGGGGCTACATTAAAAAAACAGACATTAGAACATGACAGTTTGGGCTTGCAGGTTAACTCAGCCTAACCTAACTTAAACAGGATCAATGAAGAAACATATCAAATGATCAATGGAAGCGACAAAATGCTTGGCAGAATTAGCATTCTAGAAATTATTTTTAAGTTTTATTATGGGCTAATAGTTTCTGTGTTCTTGAATTTCCTTTGGATGTTTATTCAATTTAAGCAAAAACTCAAAAGATACTAAATGCGCTGGAAAAGGAATCAAATTTATTCTTGGCCAAAGAGCATCTTCTTCTGTATGGATTGCTTGTCTTGCCAGAGGTTAGAGTCTACAGTANCAGAAGATCAGAGGAAAGCTGAATTTAAGCACACACAATATTCTCTTCAATTATTTATTAACTTGTGGATTAGGTGAACAATATTCTTGAGCAAACACATTGGTTCAATATCTGTATGTAAATGTATTCCCAGTACTACTGGAAATCTTTTATGTGTTTCAGAGGCTTGGGTGACTCAAGCACCAGCTTAACAGAAGAGTTCTAGCTTCTCTTAGAAACTTCTAGAANCTCCTAATTAACTTGCTAGTTGAGGATGATGTTGAACTTCTAATCATCCTGTCTCCATCTCCCAAATGCTGGGATTATAGGTGTGCACCAACACACCCACCTTATACAGCCTTGAGGATCTAACCAAAGTTTTTTGAATGCTAGACAAGAACTCTAACCACTGAGCTACACCCCAGTCTGACTCTTTAAAATAGATGGGCTGTGACTAGTGTCCAGGAAGCNCATGCTGTGAGGTCTTATCTTCAGTGACACAAGGCTTCCTTTGAAATGAAACTCATTCTGGAAATTTAGAAAATAAGTTGTAGGGCAAGACCCTGNAGGTAAAGAATTAGTTTATTTAAAAAGGTTTNGATGCTAGTACTTGCAATTGTCTGATTGAGGGAAAGGTTTACATGATGTAAAACAGAGATTAAAGTAAAGGTGATTGTGGTGATATTTTATTTGTGCTGAAATGTTTTGATATTTTATTTGTGTTTTAATAAATAAAGCTTGCCTAGAGATCAGAGGAAAAAACTACCCATTATAGTAAACAGAAGTCAGGTAAGGGTAGCACACGCCTGTCTATTAATCCTATCAATTAGGAGGCAGGGATCTGTCTGGATCTCTGTGAGTTCAAGGCCACACTGGGAACAGAGCCTGGNNTGGTAGTACATGCCTTAAATTCCAACACTAGTTAACCACAGAGGTCACTTCCNCAGACAGGAAGTGACAGAGCTGGGCAGGAAGAGGAAGTGATGTAGCTGGGTGGAGAGAGCCAATGAGAGAACAGAACAGAAAGGCATATAGGTGTAGGTAGACAAGAAGTAAGGTCTCTTTGGAAGCTGCGGAGTTGGTGAGGTGAGGTTAGCATGTGGNTGTTCCTATTCCTCTGATATCTTTCAGGTTTTCACTCCTATATCTGGCTCCGTGTTTTTTATTTAATAAGACCATTTAGAAATTCATCTACAGGCGATGGGGATTAACCAAGCAAGCAAGGTGTAAGCAGAATGTCATGAGTAGGATGGGAAGGCCACTAGGGACATTGTCAAAGGAGTGGCTTGATGGGGAACGGAGGACTTTCCTGACTTCCTGGGATTCTGTCAAGGGTCCACTCAGTTCTTACTCCACCTCTGCCACCTATTCTTCCCTAGAGGGGAAGTTTCTGAACTTCCAAAGACAGAATTGAAGAGGGAAGAAGTCTTGTCTCATGAAATCTGTTTGCTTTTGTGGTGGGCAAATAAGCAGCCTTGGTGGGTGAAAGTCTCAGAGTTCCCAGAACCTGAAAAGCAGGGAGCCCAGATGGGTATGTGGGGAATCTGCAAGGGCAGAGAGCCTGGCAAACTGTGATGGATAAATGCAAAAGACAGAGGACACGGTGAGCTAGGTACACAGATATACAGGACCTGGGAAGCCCGTGCTTGAGGAAACACCACACCCTTCCCCATCAGCCGTCTGCCCCGGGCTTGTTGAGGCCATCTCAGAAACCAGTCCTCACGACTCCTCCGTGACGGCCTCCTCCCCTCCCCCAAAACAATGCTGAACCCAGGAGAACTGCCGCATTCAAGCCTTCCCCAGTGCAGGACATTGAGTCAGACTTGTAAAGCCTGGCTGAACAGCCCTGCAAAGTACCCACGGTGCTCAGCATGAGACTGAGTATCCACAGAAGCCGGAAAGCTGCATTTTCTTGGTTGATTTCAGCTTGTGCTTTTGGGAGGCTTTTTAAAAATCTTAGCTGTGATGGAAAGTGAGCCACTGTTAAGCTCACTGCCCCTGGCCCCCAAATTTAAGCAAATGACATTTTTAATTTCTGGAATGAGGATCATCTAAAGAAAATTTAAAACTTTTTCCCCAGGAGGAAGAATCTTGTTCTTGTTACTCAGAATCATACAAACTATGCTGGACCTGCTGTAGTCTAGATTACAGGAATAGGAAACTGGACACAGCCAGCTTCCACACTGCCAAAGTGAAAAACTCCTGGAATGACTGCTTGGCTCTGTACTTCATTTGCAAGACCTCAGCTTTGCAACACAACATATCCATTTCATTTTGGTATCTATACCAATAAAGTTTTCAGCTTATAGGAAAGAATATCTATTTACAATAAAACCACTGAAACAAAAATGCTTTTGCCCTTTCTCATATAATTAGAAACACGAAGATAGGTTGCTGCCACTCTGATCTCTGAAATTTCTTTACTTTTCCTCTTTTGGTTGCAGAATGGCTGGTGCAGCTTCACACATTGTGTCTGAGCTCAAGACAGAAAGGTGGGGAAGTAAAAATCTAGTCCTCTTTTTATTTTTTTCACATAAAGAAAAACCTTTATTTGATACCTCAGAGACGGTCCAACCAATTTTCTCACACCAGACACTGNTAATGGTAGAGAAAATTCAGACGAGTTTCAGCAGCAATGGCAAGGCAAGAGTTAAAGCCGACTCCAGGGTCATCTTAACAGCTGTTTCCAGAAGCTTCTCCAGACTCAGGTCCTGCATCCTTCCCCTTACTCATGTATCCCACAGGTTCACAGAACCACCATCATNTTTCACCCTCACTGCACATTGTGAAACTTCTGAGAAAATGTACATACCAAGGTCTTCATGTAAAGCATGGTGAAGAGGACCCTGGGAGATCNTCAGAGCTCTCCCTGGAATTCTCTGTCAAGAGACCTTCAGCACAGCGCTCAGTCCGTGAGAAGATCATTTACTCTGTAAGATTCTCAAGCACAGCTGCTCAGATGGGAACATAGTCAGAGACAAGCCACAGTCCTGTCTTTGAGGAACATCATTTCCAGAAACTGAGAGGTGACACAGGACGCACACAATATGCAATATCATAAATGTGTCGTGAGGAGAAGAAAACCAATGAGCCACAGGGAACAGAATGAAAAGTGTCCTTGTTCAAGAAGTGCCGAGGAGACAGAGGAGGCAGTGTTTGAGAAATGCCCTGTGGCCCTGTGACCCTTATCTCGAGCCATACCTGCTGCCTAGCTCCCTCTATTATTAGCTCGTGCTAATGTATCCTTCCAGGTTCTTTTCAAGCCTGAGCTGTGCTTCTCCTACACTGTCACTCAAAATTTGTGACCTTAATTAAGCATGGTTTGTGAAAATTATTCATGATATTAATCTTTATAAAAATTTGTATTAAGTTAGAATTTATACAAAGGCAAATTCACTCCCTTAATGCACAGCTCTGCGANTTTTGGTATGTGTACAATCTCTGCAATCAAAACACAGAACAATTCAATCACCCGGGGATATTCCCCTGTGCCTTTTCAAGGCACACCCCTCTCCCCCATCCCTAACCAGGACAATCATTTGGTTCCCGTTGTTGAAAGTTTGTTGTATATAATTTGCAGATCAGTACCTCACTCAACACACATCCAAGCAGCTTCTTGTAGTAGATGGGAATCAACATAGAGACCCCAAAACCAGATGATGTGCAGAAAGTGAGAGGCTTTGGAGCACTCAGCCCTAGAAGGGAGGCTTTCATCAAAACTCCTCCCCTCAAGGCTCAGGGATCCATGCAGAAGAGGGGGCAGAAAGACTGTAAGAGCCAAGGGGAGGAACAAAGAGGCAGTGTCCTCCAAATACACCACTGAAGCACACAGGAATTCACAGACACAGTAGGAGCACACAGAAGACCTGCAAAGGTTCATGTCANTTGGGGTCCCAGCACTGAGAGAGGGAAGTAGACATGTGCTCCTACCCCTACCTAACCAAGAAGCTCTCTGTAATTGATATCCACTAACAAAGGGGAAATTAGGGTTTTTTTTTTTTCAAATGGAGTGTCACCCTGGATATCAACCATACTTCAGAGCAGGCCCCATGCCCAGGAGTAGTTGGTCAATACAAAACAAACTCCATGGAATTTGTATGGAGTTTTTTATTTCATTTTTCTTTGTTTTGGCATCTTTGACTTATTGGTCTTTTGCCTTGCCTATTTGTTTTGATTTTAGTTTTTGTGTTATTGTTGAGTTTTTTGTTTGTTGCTTTTTTTTTTAATAACATAACGTTGGGTGGGTAAGAAGGTGGGTAGGATCTAAGAGCAGTTGGAGGTGAATACGTTGTATGAAAAATTGATTAAAATATTTAAAGAACAAAAAGAAAATGGTGTCAGATAAATGAAATTATTATATCAAGTAGCATTTTTGAAACTGGATCCACCTAGCATAGAGAGTCCATTCATGACGCTGTGTACATGAGGAAGTTGATTCATTTTTCTTTGCTGAGTCATTTTCATCACAGGCTTTACCACACTTGGTTCATTCATTTCTCATTTTGAGAATGTTTGTTTGTTTTTATCTCCCTAGTTTNTGGCAACCAAATGAAGCCAGTTACAGGAATGAATATGTTCTATTTTCTTTGGGAAATTGCTAGAAAGAGGGTTTTATCTTATATAGTAAAAGCATGATTAACTTTATATAAAGAACATAGCCAGGTTTTCAAAAACATCTTCACCTTTATCACCCCATCAGCACACTCCGTATCCTTGCCAGTACTGGGTCTTGTCAGTATTTTAACGTGAGCCTCCCTGGTCAGCACAGAGTGTCATCCCTTTTATGACTTTCCTTTCCCATTCCTGAATGAAGGGTGGCATTCTGTTGTTTGCTCCATTACACTCCTTGTATTTTCTTCGGTGATGTCTCTATTCAGATATTTTGTCATTATTTTAAATGATTGATCCTTTTTTTAATTGAGTTTTAAATATTCTCTATGTGTCCTAAACACAAACACTCTATTAGACTCAGGAAGTTTAAAATATTTTCTCATCCCTTAGGACTTGCCTTCTTTTAATGGTGTAGCCCTTGATTTCAGTGAAACCCAGTTTATCTAAGCTCTTCTGTGTGGTTGAGCTCTCGGTGATGGCTAGAAGAAACCCTTGCCTAATCCAACGCCACAAAAGCCTTCCCAGTGTTTCCCTGTATTTGGTATTGGGTTCTCACTTGGGCATATGATACAGTTGGAACTGGTTTTATAGGCTGCACACAAGAGGCAACTTTGCTTTTCAACATGGCTGCTCATTGCTCAGACCCATTTGGTTCGTCCCTGTTCTCTACTGAATTCTCTGTTCACCTTGATCAGAACTCAATGCAAGTGCATATGTGAGCTGGTTTCTGGGCTCTCTTCCCCAGCTGGCTGCTTTAATCTACACTGTAGTTTATGTTATGACTGTAAACAAGCTTTATTGTGTTCTAAGGTCACCACTGTTTTAATTTTCTTTTCCTTCCCATACAAGCTTTAGAACCAGCTTCTCTGTTTAAACCCACATCTTATTTTCCTCCTCGGCCTTTTCCAGCCTGATTCCCCAAGGCCCACACTCCTGTAATCCCTCCTGATGCCTGGGGCTTCTTCCCCTCCAATCTCACATGCCCAGTGAGTGGCTGAGCACGCAGCTCTCATACCCACATGCATTCTCCTTGGATCTCAGCATTATCCTGATTAAATGCTCCAAAATACAGTCTGAACTGTTAACAGGTTTTTTTTCTGATAAAGCATCAAAGATTTCTTCTTGTTTGGAAGAAAAATACTGGATTATTAGTGTGATGGACCTCATGAGCCAAGTTCTTTTCCCCCTTTCTACCTAGACCCAGCTTCCTAGGTTGGGCACTGGCTTTCTCTAGAATCCTTCTGGACCATGTGCTTATGACCCTGCTGAGCCCCTTGCTTTTCATTATCTAACTGACTGCATCTTCTTTCATACTGACATCAGAAGTGGCCATCAACTGTATCTGTCTCCCCCAGTGGACAGAGCTGCCTGAGGCTCAGGTGTCTGTTTCGTCTGCCCACGCATCCCCAGCACCGAGCATATCACTCAGGCAAATTCATCTATGATTCTTAACTTAGCAGAGGAAAGGGTACTCACNAAAATGGGAGGGAAAAAAACACAGTCCANAAGATTGGATTTTGCGATATTACACTTTAACTTAATTTTACATGTGACATTTATTTAAAGTTTTCTATTACATTGAATAAGAATGAGGCATATTTATGCTGTCTTGTGAGTTAGGGTTGTAAAAAGCTGAGAATCGTTTTAATACTATTCCCTGAATTGCTGCATTAGTTTGCCTGCCCCTTAGTGCAGTAATCACTCCTCTTTGGNTCTCTAATACTTGATACAGGGTGCAGTCNAGAGAAGGCATTAATCTTCACAGATAATGAGTGCTTTGTACTAGGANAGTGATGCTGGTGGACACAGGGAACCTTAACCCTTCACAGAAGATCAAGGGGTCAACAGAGCTCGGAGTAGTATCAGAAGACAAAGATGGTAGAACATCTGGTACATGCAGTGCAGAAATGAAGAAGGGGAGCCCAGAGGGTGGCAGGGGAGGCGTGAAAGGCCAGGAAGACTTCTACAGGGTCATATCCTATCGAAGGACTAAGTGGAGCCCTGGAGACCACTTGGAGGTACAGGGGAGGCATATTTCCCATACTTATCATGAGAGGATTCCTGATCTACATGGATCACTGTGAAATCCTGTGTCATTTCAGCCTTCAACCAGCAGGAGATCAGGGCCATCTCTCCTGGAAGCTACGTGAAGACATGGCTACAAGTTGACCTGCTAGTCACCGTGACTTGAGGGAAATGACCTGAGCTGTATTAAAGCACTGAGAGTCTAGGCTTGATGTTCTATTTCTGAAGCACTCACTCTGTCCTCACATCAGCCTGGAATCTGAGTTCCTTTTTGATTTTATGGTGTTTCCTTTGTTTGGAAGTCTCTGCTTTTAACTTCTCTCAGTCTTCATTTTCACATCTGGTTAGAAAAAGTGAATGCTATTTTAACATCCCTAAGAGCATGGAGGAAGTCTGAATGTAGTGAAAGGAAATCATTTGCAAACTGTAAAGTGCTGAGAAGACTGAGAGATTCATTATGTTTCAGGTAGGCATCAGTATCGCTTACGTGGGGAAACAAGAACTGGAACTATTCTTTGTAATTTTATTATGACCTTGGGTAAACTTTGCTATATGGTGGCCTAGCAAACTCTTACTTCTTTCCACAGCAGAGACCCATTCACTTTCTGAGCAAAACAGAGCATCTTGTCTTGGCAAAGAGCCCTCCAATGGAGTGGCCATTGAGCTAATAACAGAATAATAAGGTAAGAAATGCCATCTTCCCTAGATATCTGTATCTTATTCTAAAGGTTTGGTAGTTTAATTAAAATTGAAAATGAAGTTTCAAAAGAATGGTGCATGCCATCATCTGAGGACACACACCAGTGACCGTCATCTGAGGATACACAGTTGGTATTAACAAGCACCGTGGTGTGCTCCGGGGTCTCCTGGTGTCATCAAGCTTCTTCCACAAAGACACCGGCAACACCTCATAGGTCAGTAGGTAGGTACTCGGAAATAGTAAAAGGATTATATTCTGAGACCATAATTGCTAAAATTAGACACTGTTCTAAGCCACTTGATGCTCTTAACACTTTGAGCACTTTATCCCTTAAGTTTCACAACAGTCCCCCAAAGGGTCATCTGCTAGAGTTTCAGTCAGATGGGGAAACCAAGGCTGGAGGAGGGATGAACAGACCAGTCACACAGTCTCTGAGAATGTGGGAAGTAAGTCTCCTGCAGGTCAGCTCGGGGGCCGGTATTCTCAGCTTCTCTGTTCTAGCAATGAAATGAAGGAGAAAACTCGAGAACCCAACTTTACCTAGTGATGAGTCAGTTACCTCTTCCTGCAGTGAGAAGGTTAAAACACAAAGAAACTAGATCTCACTAAAGGAAAACAAAGTGACCTTCCCATTCACTTGAGTCTGTAGCTGGGACACTGCCGCCCACTGCATAAACAGGAAGTTACTTCCAGGGTGATAGAGTGATACTTTGAAGCATCAAGTGATATGCTTCCTCCCACTACAGCCCACGTGCCCCTTTCCCTTGGTATATAACCTTGATTGTACTCATACAGAACAGACCAGAAACAGCCCAGTACTGAACATCTGCGTGTTGTGGAGAAGATTATAAACAGCTTGAAAGGAAGTGATTTTTTTCCATTGTAAAAGAGTGTGCCTTCAAAGTGCCACCTTAACCAAGAAGCTATTTGCAATTGATACTGCTGAGAAAGGAAAAATCCATTGGCACGAATGAACCGTCACTGGTGTGGCAGCTGGAATGAGAATGGCCCCCACAGACTCAGAGATTTGAATACTTGGTCATCTGGGAGTGGCACAATTTGAAAGGATTAGGAGGTGTGGCCTTGTTGTAGGAATTGTGTCACTGGGAGGTGGGCTTTGGAGTTTCAAAAGCCCAAACGAGTCTTGCTGTCTCTCTCTTCCTGCTCTCTGTGGATCCGAATGTAGAACTCTCAGCTAATTCTGCAGCACCTTGTCTGCCTGCATGCCGCCATGGTCCCCACCATGATGACAGTGAACTAAACCTCTGAACCTGTAAGCAAGCTCCAATTAATGCTTACTTTTATAAGAGTTGCTATAGCCAGGGTGTCTCTCTTCCCAGCAATAAAACACTGACCAAGACTACTGGGTATATCAACCACACTCCAGGGCAGGCCCAATGCCCAAGAGTAGTTGGCCAACATAAAACTGACTCCATGCTTTTGTTTGTGTGTGTGTGTGGGGGGGCAGAGTGTTTTATTTTGTTGTTGTTGTTTTACTATTTGTTTATTTTGATTTTCATTTTTGTTTATGAGAGAGAAGGGGAAACAAGAAGTTGGGTAGATAAGGAGGTGGAGAGTGTCTGGAGTTGTTGGGGGATAAAAACATAATCAAAATACATTGTATGAAAAAAATTAAATGAAAAAATGATATATAAAGATTTTCAATAAATAAGTTTAAAGGTGTACACATGCACGTGCACACACAAACACACATATGAAGTGTCTTTGATGTGGCTATGAATACAGAAGAAACAGGGAGTAATTTTCCCGTCACAGAAAGGAGGTTGAAGACAAGGGAGTGTTGGATGGTATGTAGTGTGAGATGTGGGGAGACATCTGGGGAGAGAATAATTGCATTGTTTCTCCTCCTGGGAGAGAGAACTGGATGAGAAAGTGCCTGACAGCAAAAAGACCACAAGATAAAAGAACTGGGAGAAAGCAGACTCTGGAGTCCCCAAATGTCATGAAGATAGACATTTAAGATGGAAATGTTGGGAGAAAAGGGAACAGAGACAGGACCACTGTTTCCTACAGCACAGAGCTGGCTGGAGAAGATGCCAAACTTCCATTCCTCATAAGGAGAGAGAGAGAGAGAGAGAGAGAGAGAGAGAGAGAGAGAGAGAGAGAGAGAGAGATT
>LZPO01017727.1:0-10486 GCA_001675575.1 Neotoma lepida | reverse complement strand
CAAATGATTCACTTCCAAGTGTGTAGTGAGTAGAATTAATATTCTGAGACCAGAAGAAGACAAGAACAGAGATTGANGATCAAAAGTAGGTTTGTACATTTCATTGCTTTGCATAAGAACTCACTTTTTCCAACTGTGGGAAGATTGGCAGGAGCAGATTAACTTCCATCTGCAGGATTTTGATCTTTTGATACTATTGTGTTTCTTTACCTACAGAGATTGTTTCTCAGGATCAAAGTGTGAATTCACCCCTCACCCCATGGCTTTTCCCTNAAAGAAACAGATGACAAAGTTTGAAGAAGCCGTGACTCTGCACCTTTTATTTAAGTAGGGTGGATTACTACTGCTATGTTTGGGCAAGTATTCTAAGAGCCTCTCTCTAAGGTGTGTAAAAGTCCATTGTCTGAGGAGTTTCAGTTACAGCAGGGAGATACAGGGAAAAGCAAATGTGGGGGTACCATCTAATTAATGTACTGGATGCTGGACAGACGACACATTTAATTTTCAGAATATCCCCTTATCATGGATACACTTCTCCCCATTTTAAAGGTGCAGAGGGCAGATAGATGTGAGCTTTTCAACTTCAGAGATGGAATCAGAAACACTCATCAACTCTCCACACTGCTTNACTTTTTTTGTTTTGTTTTGCTTTTTTTCTTCTACTATTCTGATGTGGCCACATGGTTGTGAAGGCTTTAAGTTAGGGTGAAATAGAAACCTGTGCTCTGTAGCTTTGAACAGAAAGTTGCTTTGAATACAAAGAAAAGTTCATCAGATCCTAAGGAAGAGACACATGTGATATTGCATCTAGTAATTGCTTGTGCTAAGTGTGTGAGAAGGTACACAGCTACAGTGATTAGGAGNCTTACTCTCTGAGTACATGGAATGCAATGTTCTTGAGAGAACGCTGGTGAAATACAGTTCAGTAGACAATCTTTTAAAATTTTTATTACATTTATTTTAGTGTGTGTGTGCGTGTGCGTGAGCGCGCGTGCGCGCGCGTGTGTGTGTGTGTGTGTGTGTGTGTGTGTGTGTGTGTGTGTGTCTATGTATGCCAAGGAGGAGGTCAGAGGACCACCTGCAGAAGTCAGTTCATTTATTGCATCATGTCGTTTTTAGGGACTGAATCAAACTTGGCAGTTAGCCCCTTTATCTGATGCGCCATCTTGACAATACAGACCATTCTGTTTATAATACTAAAATGTTGCCTACTTGAAGGAAATACCCGAAAATGTCGAGGCATAAGCTATATTAATTGCTAATATGTTCTTTAGTGCTNATATAAAATCATCCATATGTTCCACTTTGTATTCTGCTTTTTAATTTCAGCAAGTATAGGTTTGTATGTAAAATTTGATGGTTATTTTTAGTGTGGCCATTATGCTACTAAGTGATGTGTTCTGATGTATTCAATCATCCTTGTAATAATTGAAGTTTAAATTGTTTCAGNTTTTTCAGAAGTCAAACAGTGGCATTTACATGACTATTTTCTCTAAGTATTTTCTCGAGATAGAATTGTCGCTGCTGCTTTCCCTGGAGCATTCACTCCTCTGTGCTTGTGCGTCTGCTGTCTTCGCAGCCTGAGTCCTGGGACACACAAGTCTTTTCATTGTCTCATGTTTGTGATTAATTGAATTGTTTGAGGCAGTGTANTTTTCTCTTCCTATGTTTTTAACTATTTGCTAGGGCTTCCGATATATAATATCCTTACTTCTGTTATTCCTCGTAGCATATATAATACGTTTGATTTCATTTTAGACCAAAGATTTACTTGTGAGTGCTTTCAAATATTTATAGATTTGTTCCACTGAATTTATTTTCATATTTTGACTTATATTTAAATCATACTTGACAACATGTTTAAAATATTTTAAATTTTATTATTTTTACTTCTACTTATTTTTATACTTACATTGTGTGTGTGTGTGTGTGTGTGTGTGTGTGTTGCACACACATTTGTGCAGGGGACCAGACATAAGGGGACCAGAAGAGTACACTAATTCCAATAAAGCTGGAATTGCAGGTGGCTGGGGCTACGTGATGTGGACGCTGGGAACTGAACTCTGGTTCCCTGGAACATCTGCAAGCGTTCTTGACATTTAAAACTTTCTGTATAATTTATGTTTTAGGGTAGCTCGCTGAGAATTCCATCCAAAAGGCAATTACTGCCTAATTCTACACACACATATAGGTACAGAAAGGCTTCCTTCGGCTGCTAGTGTATCCTGTTTATTGTCCTGCATTCTTTTCTAATGCATGATATTTGTATCAGTCCTTTAAGAATCTCATATACACACATACAATGTATTCTGGTCATATTCATCCCCATACCTCCTAGATCCACCCCAAGTCCCCATCTTGTACTCCATTCTTCATTCCTGCCTATAGNACTTTGTATAANGACTGAAAGAGATCTGTTCCTATTATCATTGAAATGCTCTTTCCTCTTGTATTTTATGCATCTATTCATCTTTTTAATTTGGATTTCCATCACATATTTCTGTGGAATCGTGTCAATTTACAAGCCATTCTCTGTCATAGTTAATGGATTATTTTCACCTTGAGTTTGACATTTTTCTATTATGCTCTGATATTGATAAAGAATTGCTTTTGGTTGCCAACAGCAGAGGACTGGGAATCGGTAGCATAAGCAGGTCACTCTTCCTCCATCTACCACCACCCTCACCATAGAGCCAAGGTACAGCAGGTGTGGGGAGGGTAAAGCAGTTCTATGATGTCATCAGTAGTACAGGTTCCTTCTGTCTTCTTGCTCTAGCATCCTATGAGAACCATTCTCATTCCAAAGTCAGCATATGGCAGCAGGAAGGCAACCCACCAGAATCACACTTTCATCTCAGCCACCAACAGAAGGAAGAATGCTGAGCTCCCTCTAAGCAGCTCTCCTGAATGCCTCCTCAGACAGCTTCTCTTCACATTCTATTGGAAAGCAGTTACTCAGATGGCCAGCATTTGAACGAGGCTGAGAATATTGTTATGCTTTACAAAGCCAAATTTCTCAGAGTAAGGGAGTTGCATATAAATGCTGGTATCTGGCATGGGTGTCTCTTCTCTTTTNCATTATTATTCTTTATTTTGTTTTTAGGTGTGTGTGATGTATAGTGTGCATGTTTGTGTGGGGGAGTGTGGGTTGACGTGGAGGTCAGAGGACAGTATAGCTCTTAGTCCTCACTTTCCATCTTGTTTGAGACAGTCCCTCTTACTGTTCTTGCCTGCATACAGCAGGACAGCTGGACCACTAGCTTCCAGGGATTCTTCTGCCTCCGAATCCCATTTCCCTAAGAGTCCTGAGATCTTAGACATGTGCTGTGGTATCTGGCTTTCTGTGGTTTCTAGAGCTCTGAACTCAGGTTTTCACATTTATGTTTAAAAATATTTTACAAAGTGACAGTCTCCTCAGGCCCACAAATATTCCTTAAATACAATTTCTCATCCTTATTCCCAGTCATTGGCATTGAATATCTTTGATAGTGTTGATGTTTAATGTGGGTCTCTTTTTTGGAATCTCCCTGCCTTAGTTTGCTTAGATTGTCTTACTGATATGTACCACCACAAGCACAAGGGTCTCTTTCTAGAAAGAAGAGGCTGTTCAACTATTTATATTATTATTAAATAACCTATGTCTTGTTGCCTTTGTACACTTCCTGAGTCTTACCTTTGTGATGGACTTGGCATTATTTTCAATATTTTCTTAAACTTTTATGTTATTTTTCTATTGTTTAGTTATATATTTTAAAGGTTTTCTTTTTTTTTCTTTTGTATCATATAAGATACATGACTTTTTATTGATTGATTAATAATTTTATATATGAATACTGTATTTACACCATTCTCCCTCACCTTCCCTCCCCTCCAATCAATTCCCCAGCCACCATGTTCTTCCCACTCCTTCTCAAATCTGTAAGCATAATTCTTATATACATATATATGTGTATGTATATAAATTTATAAACACACCCAGCTGAGATCATTTAGTGTTTAGGGCTGATGTCTTGGGATTGGCTAGCCTATTATAAGGGGCTAGTCCCGGGAGAAGACTGATTCTCCTCGCATCAACCATTAAGTCTGTAGCCTGTCTTCTATGGGTGAAGCCTTGTGAGATTTCCCTAATNCACACTGGCATGTCAACTGGTGTTGTCATTTTTCCGTCCTGTCTACACAATCATGTGATTGAGATTTCCTGGGTAGAGCTTCCCTGTCACATATAGGAGACACTATCTCACAGCAGAAATCTCATTCCTCTGGCTCTTAGAATTTTTCTACCTTCTCTTCAAGGATGTTCCCTGAGGCTTAGGTGTAGGGATGGGGTTTTAGATGTATAAGTTGGGGCTGGGTTCCCCACGGTCAACTTTTTCTGCAACTTGGCTCATTGTAGAGTTCTGTCTGCTGCACGAGACTTCTTCTTTGAGTTGAAAGCTACATTTACCTGTGGGTATGAGGGTAAGCATTTAGAAAGCTGTTAGGAATTATGCAGCTTAGGAAGGTCGCAGTAACATGTTCTCAAACTCAACTCATCTGAATAATATGGATATTATACTGATTTAGAAAAGCAACAGCAGAAAGTTCTCTTTTGGGTCCATGTCCTCACCAGCTAGGGGCAGTAGGCTAGATTTATAGTACCACTGTGCATATTTCATACCCTTAAATAATTTTATTAAACCTCAGAGTATTAATTTCTCAATACTAGAAATGCATTGTTTATTGGTCTTTCCTTGTGATGAATANGAAAAGTAACTCTCATTGTACTCTGTCTTCCATCCACTTCTTCGTAACCCTTCAACAGCTAAATTATATGTTGCAATTGTGCTTCATACAAAGGACTGAAACAACCATATTCTCATGAGCATTGCACAAACATTCCAGCTTCCTCACATCCTCAACAACACTTTTATTGTCTTTTTGAAAAGTAGTATTGTTATTGTCATTCATGTGGTTTTGATTTGCATTCTTTCCTGGAAAATGATGCTGAACTGCTCTTCATGGATTTAATAGTCAATTGTTTATCTTTATATATTTATATGTTTAAAATTGGGTTATTTGTCTCTATTTGGTTATAATTTTTATATATTCCGGTTTTGGTATGTGATATTGGTTCTCTCTTTGTTTATTAGAAAAGGCTTGGCATTTGGACAGAACTGATGTTTCCCTATCCCGGTATGGTCAGTGCTTTCTTCCTGATAAGAGAAGGTTTATATTAGCATCACCATTTAGATTGGGAATATAGAATGTGGGCAGGCATGTAGACAACTGCAAGTTTTGTTCACAGTTTTCCTCTTGTGCACATTTCTATTGCATTTGTCAAGTTCTAAGAGCATTCCAAAAGAGAGACTATCCTTGAAGTTCCATACGGCTCTCTTAGAGCGTTCCAAAAGAGAGAGTACTTTTGAAGTTCCATACGGCTCTCCCAGTCCAGTGAGGATTAGCCACATTTGTAAGACAGTGTTAGAGACAGTAGCTTCCAAGTTTAACNAGATTTCAGATCACGTAGGAATCCTCATAAGCCATGGACGCCTGGTTTTAAAGGCTCTCTAGAAGATGCTAATGTGAAGCTGAGGTTGAGAAGTAACAATGCCTTCCCAAGCACTGAGAATGGGCAGCCTGCCTTCATGCGTTGGTTGTCAAGTACACTGTTCCTATCAGCCCTGTCGTCTGACAGCAGGCAGATAATGCTCCCAGGCTGGTAATGTGTGCGGAAGCACGGAGTGAAACTCTATAGTCCAGAAGCCAGCTGCTCTGTGAAAAATTAAGAAAAAAGACATTTGGATACTTCTCCATTTAGCTAAGCCACTGTCTACATTTATTCAGTCTCAACAGGCATAGTGTTACCAACACTGTTCTGACTAATGTTCNGGATGTTCTAATAGGCTTTTCCTGTTTTTTTCTGATTACCTTTCTGCTGTTTGTATGCCATGTTTCATGAACCTTCATCTTGAATCATGTAATTACATGTTCCTATACTTTCCCCCAAATGTCCACATAGGATACCACCACTTAACCACAAATTGTCACAGTCTTGTCCTATTTTCCAATTCTAAGATCCAGCACCACTGTCCATGTGGGCAGATGTAATTCCTTCAGGGGGAGAGTGTAAGGATTGATACAGGGGCTGCAGACAAAGTGTTCCTTGGCAACATATTCATCAGTAAATATGAAGAATTGAACTGCTGCTGCAATTACTAAGACAGGATGGGAATGGTAGCTATAGGTAGATTCTGATGTGTCTGGGGAGTCTGAGATGGGATGCTGTGGCCCTGATTAGTGTAAAATCATANAGGAAAATGTTATATTCTCTGAGTCTGAGTGAGCTGATGACAGGAACAGCTGAGAATCTCTGGTATATAAAGGTCTTTCAAAGTCCTCTGTGAATGTCAATGATTTTAATTTGCACTTCCATACCTTTCTCAAGAAGAAAATGCCTCTTAGTTACCTGGTAACACGAATTTATCCAAAATACTAGCTTTTCTTCTTCTGCCTTTATACAGGGCACATTTCTGTCAGAACTGGGGTGTCATGCTCCAGATTGTCACACCAAAAATATCGATGTTCGGGTACAATTGCCAAAAACAAACCCAACAAAGCCAACCTGTAGCTTAAATAAGAAAAGATTCATTATTAAAAAACAAAAAACAAATGCCTGCTGGCTATGCCAGGTGTTNGAACCCACATATAATTAGCTGGAGGAATCGAAAACTGGATTAGCTTGTCTGAGCCCAGCAGTGACTTGCTGCATGATATTGGAAAGTTACTTAACCCATTTGTACTTTCTTTTGAAATAGTTTTTTTCAGATATCATATATGCATACCACATATGTTCCTGATGTCCTCAGAGGTCAGGAGGAGTCCCTTGATCACCTAGAACTGGAATTTTAGATGGTTGTGAGCTGCTATGCAGGCATTGGAAATTGGACTCAGGTCATTTGCAAGAGTTACAAGTGTTCTTAAGTACCGAGCCATCTCTCTAGTTCCTGTAATTTATTTTCTTAATGTATGGAATGGAGTTAATCACATGTAGATCTACATATAATATACTTTAGAATAAGCAGTTATGGCTGCTTAATAACTGTTAATTATTAGTTAATTGTTAATTATAGTGCTTAATACTTATTAATAATTAGTTAATTATTAGTTGCTAATTTTTGATGTTCTTTGTAATTTTTTTCAATCAATCTTCTCATTTTATGATTGTCACATTTGCAATAAACCATTATATTAATCTGTCTGGAAAAGAGAAACAAATTATGTTTGTGTAACATCTGCTATGCACTCAGTAGAATCTTCAGAACTATGGATTGAAAACTCAAGGTACATAGGAATATTTCTTTTGTTTTGTTTTCTGTGTGTTATTTTCATATAGCTAATAATGAAACTGAAACCCAAGGGAAGTTTGAAGTTTGCCCAAAGTCACAAAGCTAGTGAAAAATGGAAATGAAATTCCAACTAATATTATATACAAAATTTATACTCAGTTCATTTCCATGGGTATAACATGGAAAACATGCATGTTAGAATTAGGTGTTCTATTGCTGTCTTTCAGAACATGGGATACATCTTTCTAAGCCTTTCTCACTTTACAAGTTTCTATCAAGCAATCAGGTCTTATTCTGCTGGGCCTATCTTTATAAATGACTTGACTTTGTTCTCTTGATGCTCTTAATACCCTTTATTCTTTGTTTTCAATATTTTAACTATGGTATGCCATAAAGGGTTTTATTCCTGGTTCTGTATATTTGGAGTTCTGCAGGTTTCTCGTGCTTGGATGAACATCTCTACCTCTATCTAGGTTTGGGAAATTTCCTTGGAAATATTCTCTGTGCCTTCACTATGGTTTTCTCCTTTTCCTATGCCTACAATCTGAAGGTTAGAAACTTTCATGGTGTCTTGGAGCTCCTAAACTGTTAGTTTATATCTCATTTCAAATCTATTATTGGTCCTTAGTACATGATCTAATTCCTCTGTCTCCCGTTCCTGACTTGTTGATTTCAGGATGATCTATTTTATGGATGAGGCTTCCCATGGAGGGTTTTATTTGGCTTATTAGGTTTTTCATTTCAATATCATCCAGGCTGGGTGTTCTTCAGCATTTCTACCTTTATTTTCATGTCTTGGAAGGATTTCTCCCATTTNATTCATCTGTTTGTTTTCTTTCTTTTGTTGTTTATTCATATCTTTGAATTGTTTGAGCATANTTATAACCATTCCTTTGAATTCTTTGGTAGTTCTCTATAATTTTTCATTATGTGTCTGTCTTAGTTAGGGTTTACTCTTGCTGAGAAGAGACACCATGACCACAGCAACTCTTATAAAGAAAACATTTAATTGAGGGTGGCTTACAGTTTCAGAGGTTCAGTCCATTATGACCATGAAGGGGAGCATAGTGATATGCAGGCAGATGTGCTGCTGGGGCTGAAAGTGCTACATCTTGCAGACAACAGGAAATTGACTGACTGTCACACTGAGAGACACTTGAGAAAAAGAGACCTCAAAGCCCNTCCCCACAGTGACACACTTCCTCCAGCAAGGCCATGCCTCTTAATAGTGCCACTCCCTTTGGGGGCCATTTTCTTTCAAACCACCACAGTGTCATTATGATGGGTCACTGATTTGTGGAGGAAACATGTTGTCTTTGTTTTCTATGTTGTTTATGTGTCTGGGCTGGGACTTAAACCCTTGGAGTTAGTTCATTGGCTGAAGTTTTCTGTCTTTCTTTTATATTTTTTTAATTGTAAAAATCTGAATCACATTTGTCCTTTTAGTGGTGGTACTTGCACTGTTCAGTGAGGGACTAAGTTCTGGTAAGGTGTGTGTGTTTTTCCCACTGTTGGCCTAGCATGCAAGGCAGGTGCATCTCCAGTCTTCCTCTGAGGGTTTACTTTGTGTCAGCTAGGATCTTTTACCTGGGTTTCTATCTTCCCCTGTGATTGGTGTATCTGTTCATACACCTGTGAGCCTTAACCAAGGTCAGCTCTGTTTCCCACCCTGGTTCCTCAGTTCCTTCTGGACCTGCTTCAAGCTATGTAGCTTCCCATACACCTATGGGTTTGAAGTAAAAATTGCTTCCCCACTTGGGCTACACCTTCCTCTGAAGCCACTGCAAAGTGTAGAAATCCACAAGTATCAATAGTTCTTATACCAGTTCAGGACTTGTCTCTAAGGAAAACATTGTTGGTTACTGGACAAAAGTTTTAAAATTCAGGATTATTTAAGGGCCCCATCATTTAAACTTGTTAACTGTCTATCATAAATGTCACTGATCTCATCATAAAGATATATTAATATAAAAAATATTTGTCAGTAGAAATTACTTATAATGTTGATGATAAGATAATGATTAAATTTATAATATTCAAAAATTAATGTATATTCCTTAATTGGGAGAAAGCTCAGTCAATAAAGTACTTGCTGTGCAAACATGAAAACAAAAGAATTAGGCAGTATGAGAACTGATCCTTAAACCTGCTATTTTGTAAAATTACTTAATTTCTTTTGCCACATTTATAAAAATGAATATAATATTATTGGCCAGGTGAATCCATACCTGGAGAGAAAATTAAATAGCTAATGAATGTGAAAGGGATGGAAAGGTGTGATCGTGTAAGGCAGTATGATATCTTTGATTGACAGGAATGTCTGCCGTCGTGATTGACAAGCACAGGGCACAGACTGGAGAGAGTGGAATTCAAGTGTAAACGAAGGGTGTGCAGGTGTTTCTCACCTTAGCTTCACTGTGCGCACTGGGAAGTTAAACATGGGCAAGATAATAGAAACCATGGATCAGGTCATGGAAGGAATTGTGTAGAACGCAGAATGGGTGAAGGTTTGAACAAAATAAACATCCTTGAGAGAGAACGATATTTCCCACAATGTGAGTGAAATGAGTTTCCTTTCACAGCTGACATTTGGTTGTACACATCAGTTAAAACTTCAAGTGCAAAAACTTAATTTTATTTTCCAAAATGTGTTCTAAGGAACAACACATGCTGGAAATTAATTTGAGCTGCTTGGAACAGTTTGAAATTAGAAATTTATAAAACACAGACCACATTCATGTATCTGTTGTAGCTAAAGACCATATGCTGCCTGGATATGAAGCTGTTGCTCCTCTCATGACTCTTCACTGACTGCTGCAATGAGTCTTGAATGATGAAGTATTTGTCACCATTCTCCAAATTCACATGCTTCAACATGTTTGTTACAACTAAAATCCCCTAGGAAAGTAAATTCAATAGTACATACATATGTAACTGCTATTTAAAATTGTCTAGGAATTAAAGGGAATTTTATGCTTAAATAAAGCCACACTGGGACCCTAGAGTCCTGTTTAGGTTGATATTGTCTGGGTCTAGTATCCTTCCAACGCCAAAACAGAGGGCTACCCTTTCATGGCCATATGCTGTGGAAGACACACATAGAAAGATGTACTTGTCTAATCCCTAAACATAGTTGTTTGAGGATTTACACAAATGAGCCA
>LZPO01017726.1:33056-46499 GCA_001675575.1 Neotoma lepida | reverse complement strand
TAGAAAAAAAAAACAAACAAATAAACAAACAAAACAAAAAAACTTTAGTGACCATTTCTTCCATTTGGATATTGATATATATTTATAAAACATTTATAATTCTCTTTGCTTTTTCATTCCTTTTCAGCAATTCACCCAGTATATGTAGGATCAGTTTAGAAAATGATTTATTCACCTTCCCTCACCTGTCATAAGTTTTCTATAATAAAAAAGTCTCAATAAAAGGTATCCTTTTGGCTTTACCACATTAAAGAATCAGTGGTCATTTGTTAAATACATTTTTCTGATGCACAGAAATAATGCCAAACTTTTTTCTAAATTGCTGGCACACTCTTTTAATTCCCTTAGTATTCAATAACTTTGATGAAAGTGATAATATTCCTTGAGAACAAATTAAAAACTATTTACTCTAAGTATTAATATATTAAAGAAATAACTTTTATGAGCATATATTTGTTATATATAATGGAAATATTATTTCTGTATAAAATGAATAATATTTTTTCATAGAAAATCCATTTGGAATGAATATTTCATAAAACTGTGTTATATTCTTGATATTCAGTAATAATAAACTCGTTAATTTTTTTTTCTTTCTCTACACAGTGACATCTGTGTTTTATATGACATCAAATTCCTATCCTTAGGCCTCAGGGAACCCTGAAGAAGAGGATGTGGAAATATTGTAAGAGCTAGAGGGGATGGAGAATACAGAGGACACAAGGCTTCTAAACACATCAGGACTCTTGTACACATGAAATCACAGAAACTGTGGCAGCGTGCACAGAGCTTGTGCTGGGCATGTATAGGCCTTTAATCCCAGAAAGTGATGTCTGGGCAAAGAAAGATATATAAGGCGTGAGGAAACAGGGACTCACTGGCTTTAGACTGAGGACTTCATAGAGGTAAGAACTAGTTGCTGGATGCTTTGCTTCTCTGATCTTTCAGCTTTCACCCCGATATCTGGCTCTGGATTTTTTATTAAAAGATTATCTAAGATTTGAACAACAAGGTACACATGGGGTCCCAGTTCTGACAGAATCAGGTACAAGTTCCCATCCCTAACTCAGAAGGCATGTCAAATTGATAACCACTAGAAAATGAAAACTTAGTTTTCTTCAATGGAGTCTCACTTAGTATACAAACCAATCTTATGGTCAGGTCTGATGCCCAGCAGTTGATGAGCAACACAAAATGAACTCAATAATAGTTTTGTAGGTTCTTTCTCGAATAATGCTTTGTAAGAGTTTTTGTTCTGTTTGGTTTAAATTTTGTTTGTTTGGTTTTATCTTATGGGTCCTTTTTGCATATATTATGATCTGGGTTTTATATTTTTATGGAATTTCTGTGTGTCAAAATTTATTAGTTCCAGTGCTGTGGAATGGTCTTTCTGTATGCTGGGAATATGTGTTGCTCTCATTGGTTGATAAATAAACATGTTTTGGTGAATAGCTAGGTAGAATAATGTTAGGTTAGGCTGTACAATCAAACAGGAGATGAAGAAGGGCTGTTGAAGAAGCAAGATGTATAGAAAATAAGGCAACAAACTACGATCCACGTGGCAAAGCATAGATATAAAATATGGGTTAATTTAAATTTAAGAGCTAGCTAGTAATAAGTCTGAGCCATCGGCCAAACATTTATAATTAATATAAGCCTCTGAGTGATTATTTGGAAGCAGCTACAGGATGAGGCAGGACAGAGAAGAGCCTCCATTTACACCCTATATCTGTCTGTCTTCCTTTCTTGTGTTTGTCTGTTTACCTCTACTTTTATTTGTTTGTTTGATCCTGGTTTGTTGTTGTTGTTTTGTTTGTTTTGTCTTTACTTCATTTTATTATTATTTTTTAGATTCCTGTTTGTTTTCTAAGGGGAGAGAGACAAGAGTGGGTGTGGATTTGTATGGGAATGAAGGGGGAGGGAATCTGGGAGGAGATGGGAGAGTGGAACCTATAAATAAAAAAAAGAAACAAAACGGAGGAGGAGTGGATTGGGGGTGGGGACACACGGGGATGGAGACACTGGGAGGAGAGGAGGGAGGAGAAACNAAAAAAACAACAAAACAAAATAAAAAAAACCCACTATTTTCAACAAAAGAAAATCAGAAAAAAATGAAGGGGCAAAAAATAAATTTAATGACTCATACTCTTTAAGCCAAGAATGAAATGTGAGTTACCAAATATGAGTGAGAAGCAATAGCTCACAGTAAAGATTTAAAATTTCTCAGGTAAGCCAGGTGAATGAGGTGCAGAGGTGTCTGTTTGACAGAGCCCACATGTTAAGGTTTTCCACNTCTAATAGTTTGTAAATGAGTGGAAGATCCCATGTTGTTATATTTTAATTACAATTAAATAAAACCATAAGAAGAAGTTAAAAAGTAGGAGCAGAAAGACAGGAAAAACTGAAACCTAGGTAAACTCCCTGTGAGCAAGACCCACTCTCTCCTCAGGGAAGAACAGAGCATTACACTGAGTGTGGCAGTAAAACATATTTATTCAAGATATTAAATGGAAATTTCACTGTAAAAATCCATATTGAAGGATAAATAATTTTCATTTCTTTCAAAGTACTCAAAGTATTTTTATTCTCAGATGATAACGTGAACAGAAAAGGAGATCAAAGGGATATAAATTGGAAAGGAAGAAGTCAAACTTTCCCTTTTTGCAGACAATATGATAGTATACATAAGTGACCCCAAAAATTCTACTAGGGAACTCCTATGGCTGATAAACACCTTTAGTAATGTGTCAAGATACAAGATTAACTCAAAAAAATCAGTAGCTCTCCTATATACAAATGATAAATGGGCTGAGAAAGAAATCAGAGAAACATCATCCTTTACAACAGCCACATTAATATAAAATACCTTGGGTTATCTCTAACTAAGCAAGTGAAAGACATGTCTATAATTTCTTGGGGATAAGGAGATGCAGGTACTTTTGGAGAATTATACCTCATATAAGTTTCTATAATACTGTTACCTTTTGGACATAGAAGTATAATAGGAGATTAATACTCAGTCTTCCACATGGTAAGTACTGAGGAATTTCTAAAATACCAGAAGTACTGAGGAATGTCTAAACTATCAGAGAGATACCTCTGGTTTTTGAAGAAGGGGTTGTGAAAGGGTTTTCCTTGTGCCCCAGGAGAGATTCCAGGAAAGGAGAACCTGATTCTGGCAAAGCTGGTTAGCAGTGAGGCAATATCAGTTCCCCATGACATCAGTGGTCCCTTTCTTGGAAATTCTATTGTATCCTGGAGAGCCCTGGAATCCTTTCTGATGTCACCTGTGTTGTAGTAACACTAANTGTCTTGGGGGAGTTGGTTCAGTGCCCTTATAGTTCACCCATGAACATGTTGGAAAGACTGAGGCATCTATTGGGGAGACAGAATGGAGAGGGCAGAGAGACCAGAGAGAGGCAGAAGCAAGCTGGCCTTCAGCCTCCATGTAAAAGATCAAGAAATAAATCATCTAGAAGATGGTGCAGTAAGTTCTGGGCAAGAGAAGGGAGCTTCCTGTAGAATGTGGGCTTGAGCTGAATCTTCCAGTAATGGGGGGCAGAGGTGGGAGTCTCTGGGAAGCAACCGGACTTCCATGCTTGTCATGGCTGCTTCAATTGAAGGATTTCAGAATAATAATATGTCTATCCCAGAAGTCAGGAACTAGTAAGGTCAAAGCTGTTGTGCTGGGAGGTCTTGGCATATAATCCTACAAGAGAGTAGGGGTTGATGGGGGACAAAAATGAGATCAGCATTAGTGAGGGAGAACTGGTGAATTGTGCCCATCTCAAGGCAGGACATCACTGTACTTTAACCTCAATGGATTAATTTATGTATAACAGCTCTGTGTGTCCTGAGTTGTCAGTGAGGTGACTTGGTGAGTCTTGTGCCCATATCTACCCCTGCATGGCTTTTCCATCCATAGCCATATATATGCTTAGAGGGACGTATCATAATATTTGTGCATTTCTAAATGACCTGAGTGCTGTGGACTGTGTCAATTTTCTCTTGTGTTTGAAACCCACAGAGTAGTGGACCCTGAAGCCAAGTTGAATGCAGAATCTTCAGATGTTAACAAGCCTGAGGAAGTTTTCTCCTTAGTTATCTAAAGCATGTGCTAAGAAGACAGAGGAAATCAGCTGGCTGAGAGATGGGAGAGCTGAGATCCTCAGAGGGGCCTCTCAAACCTAGGCAAAATTGTTTGAAGTGTCATTGAGTCATAGGCCTGCATCCTTTCTCAAACATCTTCTTAGGTCTAAGGGTGATCTGTCCATCATCTATGCCTTGTCACAATGCAAGATCACTTGTGTTCATCTACCCATAGGTAGATCCAAGTAGTCAGCACCCACTCCAACCCTCCTTACCAAGAAGTGAAGCAGAAGATGGAGAGTCTGACCACTCAACTACAGCTGTAGATACTGAATGTCCCTTTAAGCCCCCATTGAGTCAAATGAGTGTATTTTCATAAATAAAAAGCACCTTTCAACTGTTAAAAAAAGAATGAGCAAGGAAGTTCAAAATATTTTCTATATTTTAAAGATTATGAAGTGGCTTCATTTCTACTAGGATGTTATGAAACATCCTACTAGCATTTCTGTTAGGGGATATTTTAAGTTTATTAAAAAGTTTCATTACAAAATCTGTAAAAGTTGCTCAGTACATAAGGGATACATCTAAAGAGAGTACCATGTATCCACTAATGTGGTTCCCAAGGAGAGAGCATTTCTTCACAGCCTCTGTTGGTCATGGGTGAATTCTGCTGTTAATGGACTGTGAATAGCATCATGGATGCTCTCCTGGGGACAGGCCCAGTTGCTAATAATTTCTACCATGCAAATATGCTCATTGACCTACAATGGGAATGAATGTGCAGCCTTCTGGAGTTGTTTGCAGCAATTAAACTCAGTGCCCAGGGTGGATATTCTCCGTTGTAAGAATAAGGAGTGTGGCTAATGCAGGGCTCTGCCTTTGTCTCACATCCTATAATTCTTCCTTCCACTCTCCTTCAGCTGCCAGTGTCAAGTGGATTCTTCTGGTGAGGTTTTCCAGCACAGTCAATGTGTCTAGATTGTCACGTAAATGAAACTAGGCATTTCAGAATATAATAAGACTAATGGGAATAAGAGGGAACTTTTCTGTACATTAATGCCTGTATTTTTGATGTACTTTCACTAGAAATATGATGGTGTGTAGGTGGAAACGACAGCTTAATAGAACAGCGTACAGGATCAAATTTGGAAGAGAGCCTAGAAAAAAGTTAAAGACAATGTATTACTTTATTTCCTCCCCACAGCATTTACTACTATTCCTTATTCAGATACACTAAGATTCAATGTGTCAGTCATTAACTATGGGGCTGCTTCTTAAAATTTCATACAGTGATCACAACCCTACCCACAGAAAAATGAAAAAAAACCATAAAACAACAATATATTCCTATTCAAATTCCTGGTTCATCTTAGGAAATTAGAATCGAGTGAAACAGAAAATGCTCTGAGCATTTGATTAAGCTGTAGCATTTAAGTTCCATAAAGAGGGCTCTTTAAATTAACATGCAAAAATCTTACATATACATGCATACTAAACGATTGTATTTTGTAGATAAACCTGGTTAAAATGTGTTTTAAAATAGGAAACCAGAACAGCATTGTCTTTGTTGTCTAAGGATATTTACTGAACTTTTGTTTGTTTTGTATTGTTTCGAGACCTCAACCCATTTTACCATAACTGCTATTGTTTGTAGCTATAGAACTCTTACATTTGTAAAATGTTCTAGGAAAAAATTGGTCAACAAAATCTATTACTTTTAGCAATTGGAGAAAGAAAATACATTGTCCAAATGTAAAGACAGTCTACTATATATCTCAAAAACATGTATGCCATTGCCTTCTAGTTGTCAATTTTTTTTAAAATTTCACATTAATTGTTAATTTTTCACATCACCATTTATTTTTTTTACATACAAACCTCAGATCCTTGTAAGAGCGAATCTTAAACAGTCTTATTAATTGAAAACACCAGGCCAGGTATTGAGGTAAATTATGATTGATCAGAGAGACAGAACAAGCCACAGCCAACTTCCTCACCTTGCCAACTCCTCAGCTGATCTTGTTTCCTCAGACTGCAGGCTTCTGAGTCCTCTCCCGAATGAATCTCAGCTCAACTGCTGCTCAAAGCCTGAAAGCTTAAGAGGCCCTCTAGCTTCTGGTTTCCACACCTTATATACCTTTCTGCTTCCTGCCACTACTTTCTGGGATTAAAGGCATGTGTCTTTCTCAAGCAAAGACATGAGATCTCAGGTGCTGGAATTAAAGGTGTGTTCCACCATGCCTGGCTGTTTCCAGTGTGGCCTTGAACTCACTGGATGGATCTCTGCCTCGGGAATGCCTCGGGAATGCCTCGGGAATGCTAGGATTAAAGGCATGTGCTACCACTGCCTAACCTCTATGTTTAATCTAGTGGCTGTTATGTTCTCTGACCCCAAATAAGTTTTATTAGGGTACACAATATTTTTGGGGACATAATATAATCACCACAGATCCTCCTATCTTCCCTCCTCCTGCCTCTCCAGCTCCCCCCCCTTAACCCAACCCCCATTCCCACCTCCTCCAAGACAAGGTTTCCAATAGAGAGTCTCCAGAGCCTGGCACTCTCAGCCAAGGCAGGATAAGACACTCCTCCCTGCGAAAAGACTGCCCCAGGTGTCTCACCACAGGCACTGGGCTCCAAAAAGTCAGCCCCTGCTGACAGATTGGGACAGATCCCAATCCCACTGCCTGGGGGCCCTCAAACACTTCAAGCCAAGCAACTGTCTCAAGCTTCCCGAGGGCCGAGTTCAGCACCATGGGGGGCTCCAAAGTTACTGGTCCACAGTTCATGCATTTCCACCAACCTGGCTGGCTTCATGATCTCAATGTCCCTTGTGCATTGCTGTAGGTTGCAGTCTGGTTATCCCTTGCTTCACATCTAGTATCCACCCATGAGTGAGTACATACCATGTTTGACCTTCTGGGTCTGGGTTATCTCATGCTGCATTATATTTTCTAGTTCCATTCTTTTGCTGAAAATTTCATATGGTCATTGTTTTTCTCTGCTGAATAGTACTCCATTGTGTATATGTACCACATTTTCTTAATCCATTCTTCAGTTGAGGGGCATCTAGGTTGTTTCCAGGTTCTGGATATTAAGAATAATGGTGCTATGAACAGAGCTGAGCATGAGTCCCTGTGGTGTGATTGAGCATTCTTTGGGTATATGCCCGAGTGGTATAGCTGGGTCTTGAGGAAAATTGATTCCCAGTTTTCTAAGAAACTGCCATACTGATTTCCAAAGAGGCTGTACAAGATTGCACTCCCACCAACAGTGGAGGAGGGTTCCCCTTGTTCCACATCCTCTCCAACATAAGCTGTCCTCAGTGTTTTTGATCTTAGCCATTCTGATAGGTGTAAGATGATATCTCAGAGTTGTTTTGATTTGCATTTCTCTGATGACCAAAGATTTTGAGCAATTCATCAAATGTCTCTCAGCTATCTGAGATTCTTCCTTTGAGAATTCACTTTTTAGCTCTATGGCCCATTTTCTAATTGAATTGTTAGGTATTTTGATGTCTATTTTCTTGAGTTCTTTATATATTTTGGAGATCAGCCCTTTGTCTGATGTGGGGTTAGTGAAGAACTTTTCCCATTCTGTAGGCTGTCATTTGTCTTATTGACTGTGTCCTTTGCCTTACAAAAGCTTCTCTGTTGCAAGAAGTCCCATTTATTAATTGTTGCTCTCAGTGTCTGTGCTACTGGTGTTATATTTAGGAAGTGGTCTCCTGTGCCAATGCATTCAGGAGTACTTCCTACTTTCTCTTCTATCAAGTTCAGGGCAGCTGGATTTATGTTGAGGTCTTTGATCCACTTGGACTTGAGTTTTGTGCATGGTGACAGATATGGATCTATTTGCAATCTTCTACATGTTGACATCCAGTTATGCCAGCACCATTTGTTGAAGATACTTTCTTTTTTTCCATTGTACAGTTTTGTCTTCTTTGTCAAAAATCAGGTGTTCCCATGTGTGTGGATTAATGTCAGGGTCTTCAATTCGATTCCATTGGTCCACATGTCTTTTTTTTAATGCTAGTGCCAAGCTGTTTTTATTACTACAGGTTTATAATAGAGCTTGAAGTCAGGGATCGTGATGCCTCCAGAGGTTGCTTTATTGTACAGTGTTCTTTTAGCTATCCTGGGTTTTCTGTATTTCCATATGAAGTTGAATATTATTCTTTCCAAGTCTGTGAAGAATTGTGCTGAGATTTTGATGGGGATTGCATTGAATCTGTAGATTGCTTTTGTTAAGATTGCCATTTTTACTATGTTAATCCTACCTATCCATGAGCATGGGAGATCTTTCCATTTTCTGAAATCTTCTTCAATTTCTTTCTTCAGTGACTTAAAGTTCTTATCATACAGGTCCTTCACTTGCTTAGTTAGGGTTACCCCTAGGTACTTTATATTATTTGTGGCTATTGTAAAGTGTGATGTTTCTCTGATTTCTCTCTCAGCCCATATATCATTTTTATATAGGAGGGCTACTGACTTTTTTGAGTTAATCTTGTATCCTGCCACCTTTGAAGGAGTTTATCAGCTGTAGGAGTTCCCTGGTAGAATTTTTGGGTCACTTAAGTATACTATCATATCGTCTGCAAATAGTGAAAGTTTGACCTCTTCCTTTCCAATTTCTATCCCTTTGATCTTTTATTTTCTTATTGCTGTAGCTAGAATGTCAAGTACTATATTGAATAAATATGGGGAGAGTGGACAACCTTGTCTTGTTCCTGATTTCAGTGTAATCACTTTGAGTTTCTCTCCATTTAACTTCATGTTGGCTGTTGGCTTGCTGTAAATTGCCTTTATTATGTTTAGGTATGTTCCTTGNATTCCTGATCTCTCCAAGACTTTTGTCATGAAAGGGTGTTGGATTTTGTCAAAGGCTTTTTCAGCATCTAATGAGATGATCATGTGGTCTTTCTTTCAGTTTGATTATATGTTTATTTTATATGTTGAATTACATTGATAGACTTCTGTATGTTGAATCATCCTTGCATCCCTGGGATGAAGCCTACTTGGTCATGGTGGATATTTTTTTTGATGTGTTCTTGGATTCGGTTTGCTAATTTTTTTTGAGTATTTTCACATCAATATTCATGAGGGAGATTGGTCTGTAATTCTCTTTCTTTGTTGCATCTTTGTGTGGTTTGGGTATCAGGGTGACTGTAGCCTCATGAAAAGTGTTTGGAAGTGTCCTTTCTGTTTCTATTGTGCGGAATAATTAAAGAGTATTGGAATTAGGTCTTCTTTGAAGATGTGGTAGAATTCTGCCCTGAAACCATCTGGTCCTGGGCTTTTTTTGGTTGGGAGACTATTAATGACTGTTTCTATTTCCTTAGGGATTATTGGTCTGTTGATTTTAGTTTGAAGTCTATTNTATTAGCTATTAGGTTAGCTACACCAGCTTGTTTCTTAATTCCGTTTGATTGGAAAGTCTTTTCCCAGCCTTTTACTCTGAGGTAGTGTCTGTCTTTGGAGTTGAGGTGTGTTTCTTCTATGCAGCAGAAGGCTGGGTCCTGTTTTTATATCCATTCTGTTAGTGTGTGTCTTTTTATAGGTGAACTGAGTCCATTGATATTAAGGGATATTAATGACCAGTGATTGTTGATTCCTGTTATCTTTTGGTGGTAGTGTGTGTGTATTTTCTTCTTTGGGATTTACTGCTGTGGGGTTATTTATTGCCTGTGTTTTAGTGGCTGTATCTGACTTCCTTAGGGTGGAATTTTCCTTCTAATGCTTTCTGTAGGGTTGGATTTTGGATAGGCATTGTTTAAATCTGGTTTTGTCTTGGAATGTCTTGTTCACTCCATCTATGTTGATTGAGAGTTTTGTTGGGTATATTAGTCTAGGCTGGCATCCATGGTCTCTTAATGTCTGCATTACATCTGTCCAGGACCTTCTGGCTTTCAAAGTCTCCATTGAGAAGTTAGGTGTTATTCTGATGGGTCTGCCTGTATAAGTCACTTGGCCTTTTTCCTTTGCTGTTCTTAATATTCTTTCTTTTTTCTGTATACTTAGTGGTGTAATTGTTATGTGGCGAGGGGACCTCTTCTGGGGGTCTTGTCTATTTGGTGTTCTTTGATCTTCTTGTATCTTCATAGGTATTTCCTTCTTTAAGTTGGGAAAATTTTCTTCTATGATTTTGTTGAATCTATTTTCTGTGCCTTTGAGTTGGTATTCTTCTCCTTCTTCTATCCCTAGTTTTCTTAGGTTCGGCCTTTTCATGGTGTCCCAGATTTCCTGGACATTTTGTCTTATGACATTTTTGGTTTTGGTATTTTCTTTGACTGAAGGATCGATTTCCTCTATTGTATCCTCTACACCAGAGATTCTTTGTTCCATCTCTTGTATTCTGTTGGTTATCCTTGTTTTGGGGGTTCCTTTTCATTTACTCAGTTTTTCTATTTCTAGTATTCCTTCTGTTTGTATCTTCTTTATTATTTCTACTTCCCTTTTCAGGTCTTGAACTGCTTCCTTTGCATGTCTAATTGCTTTTTCATAGTTTCCTTGGCTTTCTTTAAGGGATTTATTGATTTCTTCCAATTTTTTGTTTGTCTTTTCCTCATTTTCTTTATTGATTTCTTCCAGTTTTTTTTTATTATATTTTCCTTAATTTCTTTAAGGCAGTTTTTCATTTCCTCTTTAAAGGAATTGTTATTTCCTCTTTAAAAGCCTCTAGCATCTTCATGAAGTTATAAGGTCACTCTCTTCTGTTTCTTCTATATTGTGTTGTTCAAGTCTTACTGTTGAATAAGGGCCAGGTTCTGATGATGTCATATTGTTCTTTATGTTGTATTTTTGCACTGGCATCTACACATCTCTTCCTTCAATAGTTGCAGGAGGTGCCTGTGTCTGTGTGAGCTGCTACTGGTTCAGTGTATGCCTCTTGTGTCTATGTCTCAGGAGGACTCTCAGGGTCCAAACTCAGCTCTTGGTCTACTAGGAGCTGGCAGATTCTATATCTCCAGGAGCTGTGCTTGGTTCAATCCAAGCTGTCTGGTTCTGTGACTCAGGGAGCCACTCTTGGTCTTATCATGGCTCTTGGTCCAGTGAGAGCTGGCAGATTCTGTGTTTCAGGAAGCTACTCTTCGTCAATGAGTGTCGGCAGATCTCTGGTCTCAGGAAACCACTGTTGGTCCAATGTGAACTGGTAAATTTCTAGTCTCAGGAATCCACTCTTGGTCCAATTAGAGCTGATGGATTTCAAGTCTCAGGAAGTCACTCTTGGTCCAATAAGAGCTGATTTTGAGTCTCAGGAAGCCTCTGGGGTCGCAGGGGGATGGGTAGGGGATAGGGCATGGTTTTGAAGATTACAGTGTCCAATGAAGTCCTTTGGTGGGTAAACTTCCCTGCAGGAATTTTTCCTGCTGGCTGGCAATTGGGGCCCAGAGGGTTGGGGATTTCCTGGGACTGGTTATGTCCCAGGACCTGGGCCCTACAGGCAGGACTATCTGGGTCTGGAAGAGTCACTCACCTCTTGGTCCAATGAGAGCTGATTTCTCGAGTCTCAGGAAGCCTCTGGGGTTGCAGGGGGATGGGTAGAGGATGGGGCATGAGTTTTGTAGATTACAGTGTCCAATGGAGTCCTTTGGTGGGTGAGCCTGCCCACAGGAATTTTCCCTGCTGGCCAGCAACTGGGGGCCAGAGGGTTGGGGGTTCTCTCCACATCACCATTATTTCAGCTTACATTTTCAGAATTGCTGTTTAGAAATAGGTCTTTACTGTTAATTGACTATTATTTCTTACTTCTTGGGCTGTCTCCCTGATCCAAGTATTTGAAATTATAAACCTCAGAATTGAGAACAATTCCTGACACACAGTAAGAACTCAGTGTATGTTCAAAGAAAAAATGTGACAGTGGATACATTATTGTATCTCAATGCACATTTGTGTTTACATCATAAAGACTATGGAGACACTAAAATAATTTTATTGTTTTGACTCTTGATAGAGTTAATTTATAACAAATATGAAATGCCACTTGAGCTTTCTTGTGTCATTGCTCTTTTTAGGTCATATTAACCGGGGCTATTTACTTTTTGAGGGATGACTACTTTGTTATTTTTAATGGGACATAGAATACTTTCTATGATTTATTTATTTGTGTGTGTGTGTGTGTGTGTGTGTGTGTGTGTGTGTGTGTGTGTGTGTGTTTGGTCAGCAAACAGCTTTAAGCATTGTTTTTTCTCCGTCAATAATGATGGTCCCAAGAACTGAGCTCAGGTTGTGATGTCTTGTGTCAAGTGCCTTTAGCAGCTGATGATTCTCATGAGCTCCCATAAAATAACCTTTCATAGTCAGGAAAGGGAAAAAAAGGATAAATAATATAACATAAAATATGGAGGTTACAGTATGAAGAAAAAATAAATAAAAATAGCTAAAAGATAGAAGAAAGAAGGAAAAAAGAAAAAGGAAGATTATATTAAAATGAGAAAATCAGTAGTGAAACATACAAAACTTAAATGGTTTGAATTTCATTAGAGAAGAACATTGGTGAGAAATGGTGGGAAGAAACAAAAGCTTTGTGAATACATTCTTTAGTGTAAAGACATAAGTAGCTGTTCCTTTCACAATACACACTCTCTTTAAACACAACCCTTCCTGGTTAACTTGTGCTTTGTGGGAGTTCTTAGCATCCCCTCCCCAACACATGTTTAATAATAAATAAACAAGATAAAATAGGTTATATTTAGGTGGCATGTCACATATTTGGTTAATCACCTTTTGTCCTGAGTACTATTAAAATAGGCTTGTTATTTTATCATAAGCCCAGAAGCATCAATTCATAAACCTCACACAAGCAGCTTCTGAAGTGGAGTGCTTTCTAATAACTTAGGTCTTCACATAGCCACGAACTGCTGGATAAATGAGAAGAAAAATGCATGTCCTCCAAACACAAAAATTATAGGAAACATTACAGAAATGTAATTCACAATGTGTTTGCAGGTTTAAAATATATGAAAACCCAGATTATTCCATTCTACACAGTTTAATTCCTATTCATCAGGCAGGGATGTGTTTTGTGTCTGTAATGAGCATTCAATGGAATTCAATGGGACTTGGGAGGGATTTTCTAGGTAATAGGGGAGGGGACACTATGATCAGAATATATTGTATAAAAATTATCTTTAAGAAATAACAATAAATTATGGTTATAATTGAAGTAAAATTGCATCACTTCCCCCCATTTTCTCCCTATAACCATTCCTAGCGAGACTCTCTCCAGTGCCTCACAACTCACAAGTTGAAAGTTTTTTCTTCATTGATTGTTATTTTTACATATTTGTGTTCATGTATGTGTATGCATAAATGTATATTGATACAACTTGATGAGCCTATTTTTTAATTGAGA
>LZPO01017726.1:14216-27193 GCA_001675575.1 Neotoma lepida | reverse complement strand
GCCCAATTGTACAATTGTTTTCTTTTAATAAATCCTCTTGCACATTGCATCAACTGGACTGGAGTCTGGGTTTCTGGGGGGCCCCTCCTCCCGAGAAGGTAGTACCCTGAGTTTTGGGGTCTATCAATATGTGCCTCCATCAACCCCAGTTTCTTAGTGTTAGGAATCTAACCTAAGACTTATGGTATGAAAGACCAGTACTTTACATCCTAAACTAGATCCATTGCATAGATATGATTTTTAAGTGGCCAAAAAGACTAAATTCTTCTCAAGTGATAGATTACATATTAATTCAAAATATCTAAAGACTTTTCACAGCAATCATTCTCAGGGTGATGGGTTTCTTCAGGTATTTGACTGATGATAATACTTGGATAGGGGAAATGATTTCTAAAAAAATTTAAGAAAAAATCAATAGGTCAGATGTTTTAAAATATGGTAAACAAGGTCACCTGAAAAGGGATTGAAGGTAAAGTGTTCCTAGAAACAAAGTGGTTTTTTTTCCTAGAATAATCCAAGCAGAAGGCCTGAGCCTTCTGAAATATGCAGAAGGAGTGGCAAAGGCTGGCATTGGACTAATGAATGTAGATCAACATGAAACAGGCAAGGTAATCCTTTGCCAATGGCAAATGCCTTAGAGGGCCTTGTCCAGGCCCCAATGTCAAATTTGGTTGAATCATTCCCAGTCAGCCCTGGGGAAACCCTTCCACAAAGCAATTAAAAAACTTAATGCCTATTGTTAAAAAATCATACTGCTCTGGATAACAGAACAACTTCAGTAGATAAAATTTTCAGGAGAAAACAAAAAACAAGTATTTTGGCAAACTTCTAAAATGATCAAAGACAAAAAAACTAAAAAAAAAATGGCATTGAAATTGACACAGGTGTAGATGTAATAGTAATTTCATCAAAATCTTGGCATCCAGATTAGTCTCTTCAGGAGGTAAATGCTCAGCTTCTAGGGACTGGAACTTTATTTCAGGTAAAACAAAGTGCAAGATAGGTCAAGTGTACAGGAGCAGAAGGACAGACAGGAAAATTAAAACTATATGTTGCTAACATAGCAATGAATTAATGGGGAAATGATTTGTTGCAGCAATGGAAAACACATATTAACATTCTTCCAATCTTAGCAACAAACTTTAAATTAACATATGCTTCTGAGAAAAATATTAAAAGGTATTATCAAGAACAGTCACCAACAGTTCAGGTTGTACACAAGCAATGCACAACAGCTGCTGATCTTACAAAGGTACCAACAGTCCTACCTTTAAAATGGTTAACTGACAAATTAGTCTGAATGGAACAATAGCCTTTGACATCAGAAAAATTAAGTCATTAGAACACTTGGTATAGGAGCACCTAAATGCTCAACATGTAGAAGAGTTGACCAGTCATTGAAATTCTCCTGTATGTTATTAAAAAGAAATCTAGAAAATTGAGAATGTTACCAGACTTTAGAGCCATAAATAAATGTGATCCAGTCAATGGACTCCTTACAGCTGGAATTCACTTGCCTTCTTTATTACCTAAGGGATGGTCTATTATAGTGATTGATTTAAAAGACTATTTCTTTACTATACCTTTACAAGAACAGGATAGAGAAAAATGTGTCTTCACAGTGTCTACTTAAAATTCCCAGCCTGTTAAATGGTATCATTGGAAGATTCTTTCACAAGGAATGTTAAACAGCCCCACCTTATATCAATATTTTGTACAATAGTCATTAGAATTAATTCATAAACAGTTTCCACAAGTTATAGTTTACCATTATATGGATGATATCTTATTGGCTGATTCAGACACAGATACTTTAGAAAAAATGTTTGATTAAATAAAGAGAATTTTGCTTTGTTGAGGATTAAAAATTGCTCCAAAAAAAAGAGGAGATTCTGTTAATTATTTAGGATATAAGATAGGTTTACAGAAAATTCAACAACAGTAAGTACAAATCAGGAGAAATCAATTATGAACTCTTAATTATTTTTACAAATTGCTGGGAGATATTGACTACTGCCCACAATTAGATTAATGACTCAAGAATTAAGGAATTTATTTAAAGCCTTATGTGGCAGTAAGGACTTAAATAGTTCAAGAAACTATCCACTGAGGCTGAGAGAGAATTGAGTCTCATAGAAAAGAATTTACAGGATGCACATATGGATCACTTAGATCCAGAGCTTGACTACTTTCTGGTTATTTTATCTTCTACTCATTTTCCTTCAGCAATTTTTATACGGAAGGAAGATAATATATTTGAATGGCTATTTTTACCCCACAAACAATAAAATAAAAAGATCTATGTAGAAAAGTTTTCTGAATTGATTCTGAAAGAAAAATTGAGACTTCATCAATTAACAAGAATAAACCCAGCAGAAATTGTGGTATCTTTAAATTGCCTCATTATGAGCAGAAAATGAACATTGTCCAAGAGCTTGCAGTACTTTCTTGGGAGAGATTAGCAACAAATATCCCCCAAACAAGATACTTCAGTTTATAAAAAGAACTAATTGGATTCTCCCTCCTATTATAAGGGGAACACCAATTTTTGGAGCTCCTACATTCTGTGTTGATGAAAATAAATCAGAAAAGGCAGGTTATAAGTCAGGAAACTTAAGTAAAGTATCTCAAAGCCCTTATGATTCAGTTCNGAAATCAGAATTATATACTATTCTCATGGTATAATTGTTATTAATTTCCAGAACCTCTTACTATAGTTAATGACTCTCAATATACAGAAAGAGTTATTTCACATATTGAAATTGGGGTGAACTTATTTCAGACNGTTCAGAATTAGCTGTGTTATTTTTTCCAATTAAAACAAATAATCAGAAATGTAAATNATCCTTTGTATACAACAAATATCTGTACCAGGCCCTTGTACCAGCACAAGGCAATGATGAAATTGATCAGTTATTGATAGTGAATGTCCTAGAAGCCTCAGAATTTTATAAGACATACTATGTTAACAGAGAAGGACTGAAGAAAGATTTTTCTATCACTCGGTAATAAGCCAAATAAATTATAAGGGAATATCCTACTTACTCTTTGTATAATCAAATTCCATTACCTCCAGAAAGTATCCCAATAGGTACTTAAATTAATGAAATTTGGCAAATGGATGTGTTTCATTTTGCAGAGTTTGGAAAATTAATATATGTGTACCATATCATAGATACATTTTTGGTATTTCAATGGTCAACTACTTTAAATTCTGAAAAGTCTGATTCTGTATTTTCACTTATTAGAAATCATGGCCATCATGGGTATCCCTGTACATATTAAGACTAAAGATGCTCCATCATATGTATCTAGTAAAATGAAATAATTTTTACATGTTACAACATAAAGCATATTACAGGTATACCACACAATCCAGCAGGACCAGCAGTTACAGAAATATCTAATTGAACTATAAAAGATATGCTTAACAAACATAAAGAGGCAAGAAATAAACCCGAGAGACAGATTACATGCTTTATTGACGTTAAATTTTTTAAAGGCTAATGTAAAAGGAACAAAGGCTGCAGAGAGACACTGGATAATAGGAAAAAAAATTGCTGAATTAAATCAGCATATGTATTTCAAAGATGTATTAATCTCAGGATGGAAACCAGGATATGTGTTGTGTTGGGGAAGATGTTTTGCTTTTGTTTCCACAGGAGATGAAAAGCTATGAATACTATAAAGATTGATAAAAATTNGATTAAAACAAGAGAGATGTCTTGATTAAAAGAGGCAGTAGCTCATTATATAGCTTGGTCATTCAATATAAACTAACTTCTAAGACTGACAAATACCTTTCATTTGAACAGGTAAGAAAAAAATAATTCTTTATTATTTAAAGGTAATACCATTTCCGTTGCCAAAAATCCATTTTGTCTTAACAAAGATATAACCTGTCAAAAAAGGAACTATCCAAAGTTAGGGTTGGGAAGGGTTTTATTTTTGTTTTTTCAGGAGAATAAAATTATTCAAATAGGGAATCAGAAGACCACTGGACAAATAAGTCCTCTGAAGAAGAAGGATGAGTCATCCAGAGAAAAATGTCCCAAGGAAAGAGTACATTTGGCATAATAGCATAACACATTTCTAACAGGATAAAATATTACAAATCTTTCCAAATATCTGTTTCTGCTGCTCTCTACAAACATAAAAGGCAATGGGGTTTTATTTTGTTGTTGTCAAAATTCAAAAAAAATAAACTGGCTAGTTGCCACCCAATCTCTCTGAGCTAGCAGGTTTTCACCCAGCCTTTGAATCTTGAGTCTCATTTATAAATAAAGCTACAGAGATTTAGTTCAAGCTACCTTTAGTGGCAGTGGCACAGTCAGAGACTGTGAAAACAGAATACCCATCAGGCAGTGGACTGGGCAGCCAGGTTGTGGCCAGGGAAGCAGGCTGATAACTGTGGAGTGATAATTCCTGGCTGTATTAGCATTCAATTAAGGTGCAGCCACTGGGCCAAAGTCAGAACAACAGAGACCTACAACATTATAGCCCCTTTCTAGAGCATGTCTGAGAAGCAGTAGCATTGGAACTTCTTTCCATGAAAATAAAGTTAAGAATTTTGTTTATTCACCTTATGTGTAAGTAACACTGAGGCAGATACATACATATAGTTATGCTCAAATTGTTTCCAATGGAAAGAAGTTTTAAGTGATTTGAAAATCAGTGAGAAGCATATCTGTAGAAGAGGCATCTGATACATTTGAATATTCAGAAAAAAGGAAACAGTGACAGTTGTGTCATAGGTAAATGCTAATTCCAGAGAAGTCTCAGGAGAACAGAATTTTAGTGGCTATGAGGCTAGATTTGGACACAAAATGAAAACTTTTTAAAATAATCTATTTTTTCACATAATGGTCTCATGAACAAAACACTCATGGTGGCAGGTATGGGGTAGTGCATGGGCTGTATAATTTGGGCTCNACACACCTAGGTCAACTTGACTATTCACAATGTTGAGCTTCTAAACTGGTAGTATCAGAGACCACACTGCAAGTCCCAGCTATGACACCATATCACAGGTGCTCAGCCTGAAACCTGGGAGCACACTGATTATTTAGAACAGCTTCTATCACAAAAACAGAAACATTGTATTCTTGTCATACAAGAAGATATATTCACAGTGGGTATGGAATTGTCTTCTCTATATACACAGCTTCAGCCAGGAATACCATCTGTGAAATTACAATGTGACTTATTCANTATCTTGATACTTCAAGAGAACATTGCTTTTGATAAAGAAAATTTCTTCAAAATCAAACAAGTATAGCCATGAACCCATGCTTAGGGAATTCACNATNCATGCTATCTTATTCACCAGCCTGAATTATTCACTATTCATCTGTCCTTGGGGAATGACAAAGTGGCCTTTTGAAGACTCTGTAGCATCGGTACATCTCCAATTAGATGCCAATCTCTTTCCTGGCAGAGACAAGGTTTTATAAATACTAACATGTAGCTAAGAGCCATATAGTAAATGAAGTATTTTGTTTTTGTAATGTATACTACCTAGTAAATAATAGTGAATAACAATAACATCCTTCAATTTCTGTCNTTAATTACTCCTGTGGNTGTTATTTGTTTTTAGGATGTGCAACATGATAAAAAGAATAACGAAAAAGATAGAGTTCTAAATTTAGTAGAAGAATCTATTTGAGTTAGTTGAGATATTTTATTATACTGAGATTACTGGAAGTATACAGGAATTTCTTTGTTAATATGATGTTATTGTTCATTTGGAAGAAAAACTAAACTATGAGCTAGCCAGTAATAAAAAAATGAAAGAAAGATTATTGAACAACTAGGTCAAAAACAATTTTGGACATCTGAATGATGTGGGTTTTTTCCAAATTATTTAATACTAAGGGTGATGGTGATTCTGAGAACATTCTCGAAATGTCAGATTAATTATGAAAAGACAGTCATCCTCTTAGTTAACAAAGTACTACACAAGATAAATCTTTCCCAATGTCCTGTGTAAAACTTTTTAAATTTTTTGATTTTTTGATTTTTGATAANGAAGCCTGTGGGATGACTCATCCTGGAGAGACTTATGGGCAAGCTGACCCAAACCAGTAAAAAAGATACATTCTGAGAGCCAGCCTGGGTCTGCTAGNGGCCTTAGCAACAGTAGCTGAAACATGACTGGAGACAACCTGGACCAATGAGAGGCAGCCATGTCACACCAACAGATGCATGTTCATCAGACCTTCCCCCGAGGTGGGTATATAAGGTTTGCCTCTTCCTGAGTAAACTGAGCTTGTTGTATTGACATTCTCCTGGAGTCTGTGTGTCTTGACTTCGCATCTACTTGGCCCCCTGCCCTAAAAGGAACAACAACACAGGACCCCTGCTACAGAAGCTAAAACTGTACAATGGAAACAAGAAAGCATCTTCAACAAATGATGCTGGCATAACAAGACATCAACATGTACAAGATTGAAAATAGATCCATATCTGTCACCATGCACAAAACTCAAGTCCAAGTGGATCAAAGACCTCAACATAAATCCAGCTACACTGAACTTAATAGAAGAGAAAGTAGGAAGTAGTCTTGAGCGCATTGGCACAGGAGACCATTTCCTAAATATAACACCAGTAGCATAATCACTGAGAGCAACAATTAATAAATGGGACTTCTTGCAACTGAGAAACTATTGTAAGGTTAAGGACATGGTCAATAAGACAAAAGGACAGCCTACAGAATGGGAAACGATCTTCACTAACCCCACATCAGACAAAGGGCTGATCTCCAAAATATATAAAGAACTCAAGAAACTAAACATCAAAGTACCTAACAATCCAATAAGAAATGGGCTACAGAGCTAAACAGAATTCTGAAAGGAAAAATCTCAGATGGTCGAGAGACATTTGAGGAATTATTCAACCTCCTTAGTCATCAGGGAAATGCAAATCAAAACGACTNTGAGATACCATCTTATAGATACCATCTGTCAGAATGGCTAAGATCAAAAACACTGAGGACAGCTTATGTTGGAGAGGGTGTGGAGCAAGGGGAACACTCTTCCACCGCTGGTGGGAGTGCAATCTTGTACAGCCACTTTGGAAAGCAATATGGCAGTTTCTCAGAAAACTGGAAATCAATCTTCCTCAAGACCCAGCTATACCACTCTTGGGCATATACCCAAGGAATGCTCAATCATACCACAAGGNCACATGCTCAGCTATGTTCATAGCAGCACTATTCATAATAGCCAGAAGCTGGAAACAACCTAGATGCCCCTCAACTGAAGAATGGATTAAGAAAATGTGGTGCATATACACAATGGAGTATTACTCAGCAGAGAAAAACAATGACCTCATGAAATTTGCAGGCAAATGGATGGAACTAGAAAATATCATGCTGAGTGAGGTAACCCAGACCCAGAAGGAAAAACATGGTATATACTCACTCATAAGTGGATACCAGATGTAAAGCAAAGGATAACCAGACTGCAACCCACAGCTCCACGGAGGACTCTAGGAAGGATGCATGCATCACCCAGTGAGGGAGAAATAGAGGAGATCTACATCGGCAAACTGGGTGTGAGGAGAGGTAACAGGGGTGGGAGGCAAGGAATGGAGGAGGAGAGCATAGAGGAATGGGAGGTTCCAGCTGAAACAGGGACGGAGTCAGGGAGCCACGAAAGAGATACCATGATATATGAAGATATCATGGGAATATGGAGAAACAGAGTTTTAGGGAGGTTCCCAGGAATCCACAAGGATGACCCCACCTTAGAATATTGGCAATAATCGAGAGGGAGCCTGAACTGGCCTACTCTGGTGATCACATGGATGGATACCCTAACTGTCATCATAGAGCCCTCATCCAGAGACTGATGGAGGCAGATGTGAAGATCGATAGTCNGGCAACAGGCTGAGCTTCTGGAGTCCAATCAATGCGAGAGAGGGGGTCTTCTATGAGCAAGGGATGAGATCATGATGGGAAGGTATACAAAGACAGCCAGCCAAAGTAGTGGAGACACATGAACTGTGGACCAATAGACTANGGGCCCCCATGGTACTGGACTGGGNCCTCTGGATAGACGAGATAGATGTCTAGCTTGAACTGTTTGGGGGACCCTCACCCAGACAGTCAGTGGGATCAAGACCTGTCCCTGGTGCTGAACCAGCTTTTTGGAGCCCAGTGCCCATTGCGAGACACTTTGTGCAGCCTTGGTGCAGGGAGGAGGTGCTTGGACCTGCCTCAAATGAGTGTACCAGGATCTGCTGACTCCCCATGGGAGACCTTACCTTGGATGAGTGGGGAGTGGAGCGTGGGTTCACGGGGGAAGGCTGTAGGGGGGGGAAGAGCGGAATCTGTAAAAAAATTAAGAAAAAAAGTATCAGATATGAAAAATATTTTTGAAAAAGAAAGAAAATTTATCTGAAGTAATTTTATTGACTATATACACAAGAGAATGTAAGCCACTTGAGCAGAGGCTGTGGACAACTCATGTTTCCATTTGGGTGGGAGGACCCACTTACATTTTAAGTAACAAGCCAATCAGGAAATTCTGCTCTCTATTAAAATCAGGTAGAATTTAGAATCCTTTTCTGTGCCTCTCAAGATGATTGCAGACAGTGACCACTTTCTTAATCAAACGGTGGAGATCCTCAGGAAGATTTGGCCAAGTCCTTTCGACTTGAGGATTCTTAAGATTTCATTAGCAGTCACAAGACAGACTTGTGCCACACCATATGACATACTCAAGATCACATCTATTTGGGAGGGAGTCAGGCCTTTTTTCTTTCTTTGGCTGCTTTGAAAATCTGTTTCTTTATGTTGTCAGATGTCAGCTTCAGCCAGGTGGGGAAACTACAGTGGTAGGGCAAAGCCAACTGGAAACAGGCCTTCCCCAGAGCATGCATACGATGCATGAAGGCAGATGTCTGGCAGCAAAGAGAGAACAATGGAGAAAACCTCCCTATCTAAAAGAATAAAATCATAAGTCCTAAAGAATTAAAACTGTTTATGATGATAAAAGACATTTAAATACTTGAATATTACAGACTGCAACAACCATGGCAATACAGTCTTTTGTAACCCTTACATAGTGTGAGTAGCTATGTGCTCAGAAATGAATTTTTCCTGGAAAATATATGTTGAGAAATCTGGGTATGTACACAACAACTCCTCAGTTTTACTATTTGTTTCTGATGTCAAATGATTTGAATGAACATCAACCACATTGTGAAGACAGTGAAGAAGAGGCCACTGTCACAAAAGTGAGATGGATCTCATAGGAACTACTGGATGANAGTGAAAATCATGACAGCTAAAATATTCACATTTCGGTTTACATAAACTNAAAAACTAGAAAAGTCTCATATAGGAAAGTCAGATTATTTTGTGTTATGAAGAAAACTGATATACACAAAAAATATATTTCTGAAGTGATTACCTATGGTTACACATTCTCAATTAGCTGTTTTAGTGTTGATTACACTCACTGCATGAAATTTTATTTCTTGAGATATTGCAGGATTACTCAACTCCATTCTATGTTAAACACTTATCAAACAAGACTGTGTGAGAAAGTATTGTCCCTTTAATTCTGATTCTTCTTTTGTGAACAACTGCATTCAAAATGTTATTTTATGCCTGTTTTATGATGTAATACTTTTCTTCTAGTAACAAACTGTAGGACATTAGCTCTGCTGCCTTCATTGTTTCACCAGCATCCTTGAACAAGAAATAATGATTGAACAAGAAAGGCAAATGAACAAACATAAAAATACAAGTTAAAGGGAAAGCCGGCATCCCTTATGTCAGAATTACCTTCTCAATCTAGACCTTGTTTCTGAGGCTGTGTGAGCAGAGCTATCAGCATGTACTGATTCAGTTGTGTCCCTGATTACAGGAATAAAAGCATGTTGTTAGGAAAGGTGAAGTCCCAGAGTTTTGCTGTAAAGACTGCCTATTCCTTGTCCTAGATTTTCTGACTTAAAACTGGAGTTGAAATTCTAGTAATAACAATTCTATAAAAAGTAAAATTTTGCAACAGGGAAAGTGTTCTCATACGTGATATCTACTAGTATTTGTTTTAATAGTGTTAGTAGTTATTGACATTTTACCTCAATGAAATTCATATTGAGAGTGGCTAAACATCTCCATGCAGAATCAGAGATACTTCATCTAAAGGTCATTGCAGGATAAATACTCTCTAGCATCTAATACATTGAATGGTTCCTAGTTTAATACACAATACCTCAAAACACCCTTATATTGGCTTATACTATCATTTAACATTTTGTATTCAAATTAATATATAAAAATAGTGATAGTGTAACCTAGGGGCTATTCTATTGCTGTGAAAAGACACCATGACCAATAAAAGACATTGTTTAATTTTGAGTCACACAGTTCTGCAGAATTAGATTCCATAATCATATTAGTAGAATGCATGGTATTAGGCATGGAAATGGAACAGTAGCTGAAATCTTAAAGATTGAAGAGGTAGAGAGAGAGTCAACCAGAATGTTCTAGACTTTTGAAGCCTCAAAGTCCATCCTCAGTGACAGACCTCCTCCAACAAGGTTACATCTCCTAACCCTTTCCAAATAATTCCAACAACTGAGAATCAAGCATTCTAATATAAGAGTCTATGGGGGCCATTCTCATACAAACCCCCACATTCTGCACTCTGACCCCTGTATGCTTGTAGCCTATGTATCATAATGCAAATTTGACTTAGCAAAACTTCAAAAGTTCCCATAGTCAATCATAGTCTCAACAATGCTTCAAGTCCAATGTCCAAAGTCTCTTCATAAAGTCAAGGCAATTTCTTAACTGTAATCTCCTGTTGGTTTGTTTTTTAAGTGAATTACATACTTCCAGTGTACAATGGCATAGAATTTACATTATCATTCCAATAGGGAAGGAAAGGAGTATATTGAGAAATACTGGACCAAAGCATGATGAAAACCAGTAGGGCAAATTCCATTTCCTTTAGCTCTATGTCTAAAGTCAAAAGGCTTAGACGGTCCTTTGTATTTTCCACATCCCCATGCTTTGTTGATTGCAATACACCTCTCTCTTAGGCTGATTCCATTTCTCTTTATTTTACTCTTCCTAGAAGATACCTCATGGCTCTAACACTTGCAACATACTCCCAAGTAAAACAGGCTTTACTTCCACAGCTTCATGCAACAGCTTCCCTGGGCCTCCATGTAGGAACTCCCCTGACAAACACTTGGCCTCGGTAACCTTGGGGGAAGAGTCTCCAACCCCTTTACTGCTGTATGATTCATGACTCTAAAGCCACAACCGTACGGCACAAGCTGCACAGTTCATCTGCTTGCTCATCTCTTTGAACTGCGTTTGCATATGCTTCCATTACATTATTGAGTGGAGAAAATTCCTCAGGCCTTTTCCCATCACAAGTTGCAGAATTAGCGCACAGGCTCTTGCCCTGTGGGCAGCACTTCTTTTACTCCATCTTGTTTCAGGCCTCTCCTTANCCTTTTCAGCGTATGCCTTCCCATCAACATTACGTTTCCTAGTGCTATTTTTCTCATCAAGCAGTATATTTTGTATTTCTTTTTGTCATGCTTGCTATTTTTCGTTGTAGAATAGCACAATAGAAATCACTAATAACCACGCAGCAGAGCCAGTATTCTGCTGTCTTGAAATATCTTCTGCCAGTGAAATTAGTACAAAACTATTCGATTTAGCCTCAAGTGTAATTCTTAAGGCAAAAGCAAAATTCAGCCATGTTCTTTGTAAAATATCACAAGAATCATCTCTAACCCAATTCCTAATGTGGTTTTCCTCTGAAAATTCTTGAACTGGGCCTCTATAATCTATGTAGCTCTCAACACTACTATTTCCAATATTGTATAGGATGGCCCATCAATCCCAGCTCACAGTATTCTACAACGTTTGTAGTTCTAAGTCTAAAAGTTCTTTATATTTTTCCAAAACAGCATGATCAGGCTTTTCATAGTAATCTGTGTCTCTCTGGTACCAANTTCTGTCTTACCTACTTTTTTATTATTATGAAAAGGGACCATGACCAAGATAACCTNTAAAAGAAAGCATTTAATTGGGGATCTTAGTTCCAGAGGGGCATAGTCTGTGACTGTCATGGCATGGTTCATAACAGCAAACACAAAGGCATGGCACTGGAGCAGTAACTTAAAGCTTATAGATTGAGACAATAAATAAGAGGTGAGAGAGAGAGAGAGAGAGAGAGAGAGAGAGAGAGAGAGAGGAGAGAGAGAGAGAAGAGAGACCTCAAATGGATTGGAATGGACTTTAAAAAACAGAAAGCTGACTGTCAGTGACACACTTTCTCAAACAAACAAGGCCACATCTCCTAAACCTTCCCACAGTTCCACTAACTGGACATTAAGGATACAAATATTGGATGGACAGTTATATGGGCAATATCATCCAAACCACCACAGAGTGTTTGTACAATGAAAGAGGAAATGTCAAATACTTTTATAATATAGATTGAAATTATATCAGTACTTTATTTCAAAGTAAAATGAAATGAAGAAAAAAATGACCAAAACTGACTATACAAAAGATATACCTAGAGGAGAGAAAAATCTCTATTGCCTATATTCATCATTTATCAAAACAGTGTAATGGCAGACAGGCAGACATCTAATTGATTTTCTTCCTTTGCTTGTTAACAATTGTTTTTTAATATTCTACTAAAAGATTAAATAAAATAAACACTTTTGAGGGAAAAAGTATATAAGTCCTTTAGTGTTTAGGGATCATTTTATTAATTATATGATATAATTGATTNTTATATCAAATTGAAGCCACTCTGTTCTCTAACATATAAAAGTCATTATTTAATATAATTAGATCTTCCATAAATATGACACTTTTGTAGATAACTGTATTATTGTTTTTAAAGTGTTATTCAATTGTTTATTTATCCATAGTATATACTTGAGTCTTTTATTTCTAATAAAATTATCTTTATATACTTGTTTTAATAATT
>LZPO01017725.1:66204-76836 GCA_001675575.1 Neotoma lepida | reverse complement strand
ACAAGATAGAAGCAACCAGAGTGCAAGAGCCTTAGCTGGATAATTTCCCTTACTCCCTTAATTTCTTGATGTGAGATGAAAAAAATTCCAACCTCTGGCAAAGGGTAAAGTGAAGTCCTTACTATAGTTGAGCCATGGGATGGATTGACTCATAACTGTTGCAAAATGGAAATAATATATCCTTTACACAAAAGCTATGNTGCATTCCAAGTTAGCCATAGCAGAGTAAGGGAGCACCATTAGTTCCCAGCTGATGGAACTGACTTTGCTTATAAGGCCTGATGTCAGAGTCCTGAAAATCTTCTTCAAGCTCATCTTGAGCTCAGCCTTTTATCACTTACCAGGTGGCCTTCTGTCTATCCTGGACGTACGCTTTGGGGTCATCCATCAGGAATCCTCTGTATCAAGTGGGAGTATGCTCACACCTCCTGAGCTGACCTTTCCACATTTCTGAAGCCACAAGTCAACTACAGCTTTAGAAAGTCCTCCTGATTCCCTTCTGATTTCCTCCGTAGCACATCTGCTTTGATCACTTTTATTGCTTCTCTTCTCTTTTCCTTTGTAAACTTCCCTCATCTGACCGCAACATAAGCTTCTAGAGAAGAGGAACTTATTCACTCATCTGGGATTCAAGAAGATCTTGCTCCACGTGGAGCCTTGCAAGAGCTTCCTGAGGGTTGGCATCCAGCTCAAGAAGACAAATCCAAGTGTGTAGACACTTCACCTGGACCCATTGCAGNTAAAGTAGATATCTTGACTCCTTAAAAGTATCTTTGCTTGATTTTTACTGATATGTATGTGTGTGTATTCATTTATGTGTGAGTACATATAAAAAAGAAGAAAATTCCTCTTGTCTGAGATGTTGGCGTTACAATTTACACATACACACACACACATACACACACACACACACACACACACACACACACACACACACACACACTGGAAAGTGATTCTTCTCCCTGCCCAACAAGTTATTTCTGTTAACATGATTATATTTGATGTTTGGTACATTCTGCCTTAATTTTTCATGACAGTGTTTCTCTATGTAGCCCTGGCTACCCTGGAACTCACTTTGTAGACTAGGATGGCCTAGAACGCAGAGATCCACCTGCCCCTGCCTCCCAAGTGCTGGGATCAAAGGAGTGCACCATCACTGCCCGTCTAAATTGTCATAATTTGATGTTCATGTAACTTGATGACTCATCACAGGAAGTTCAGGAAATACCCATGAACCCTTCAGTGGAAGACATCACCAGAGAGGTTTCCCCAAAGATTCCTTCAATCCTTTGCAAGACTTCTGCTTCCATGATCCGAAAATGCTTTACCAATTTTCACCTAATCTGAATCTACTCTCTATTAAAGATTCATTTTTATAGCAAATTCAGTTCTCAATAAATTCTGTCTTTCCTTCTCCTGTCCAAGATACTACCAAAGAAAGGGGGTGCTCTCAGGGTGGTGGCAATGAGTAGTGAATTCAATTCTGCCTCATCACCATAGTGCATTTTTATTATTTGTAGAGCTGCTATTTAACAAGACTGTAGTAGTTAGTTCTTTAAACAAAAATTTATAAACTTATAAATGTGATTATTCAGAATATTTGGTGCCAAGAGGAAAATCAAGGTTTTTATCTCTCCCCAAGAGTGTTTTCCTTAATAGGCATATCAAGGCCAAAAAAAATTTCCATAAATTGAGTCCAGAAAGATACAGAGAGCATAAGAATCAGAGAATGTACAAATTGTATTTCTGTGTGGGCACTGTCCGATATGGTGGGCTCTAGTCACCCATTCCAACTGAACATACATGTGGAGCTAGTCTACACTGAAGTGGGCTGNCAAATNTACCTCAGATTCANTGACAGTGTGTGGAAAATTCACAACACCTAATTAATAACTTCAGTAAAATGTCTGGTGCACAAGCATTGACTATTTGTTAAAATATAATATTTTGGTTATATAATATTTTAGGACATTACATATAAAATGTATGTATCAAGAATAATAAACAATATACTACTAAGATTAATTTTATCTATATCTTTTCATTAATATGGCTACTAAGATTTTTTTTGTGGTTTCAATGGCATGGGGTCATATTTCTCTTGGTCACTATTCCTATCTCTAGNCAAAAAGGACAGACAAAAAATTTCCCAAACTCTGGCTGGCTTATTGTCAATAGGCCATGGTGTATGTATTTTTACTTTGTTGTCTACTTTGCTCATGTAATATCAATTATTAATGTAAATACCCAACTAACCTAACCAGACATACTTTTTGTAGCATGTACAATCTTTTTTGAAAAGTGGGCATTCTTATTAAACTGAAAAGCATTAAACAACATTTCTCTTAAAAATGAAGAAGCCTTTTCNAGGTTTTTGTTGTTTTAGATTTTGCTTATGAACTAGATTTCAGAGGAACTTCTTCCCCAGTTGCCTTTGCAAGTCACAGTTCACTCAACAAAGGGAGCAAAGAAGACACAGCGTTAACCTGAATTTGTGGTAAATGGTTTGTGTCCTGTGACTGGAGAGCTCANTTCAATTGTGCTAAGAGGCAGATGCAATCAGGAGTTTCTCTCTCCAGGCTCTTCTGTTTGGGGATGATGACTGACCAATGTCCACACTTAAGACTGGAGAGAAATACATGTACTTTTCTCTGTCTACATTTGTGTAGACAACTTTCCTTTCCCGCTGTGCCTGGATTCTGGGTATATACCTGACCATTTCTTCTTGAAAGGCATCGGACAAAGGCAACACAGAGATGAGACGATCTCAGGACCACCTTGGAAAACCCAAATCAGGCACAAGGCAAGGATTGGGCAAAAGTTTTTGAGCCAGGGTGAAAGAAGGGGCAGACCTGTTAGGATGTGAAGTAAGATACACAAGAGCCCTTCAAAAACAGAAGTCCATTCTTTGCAACTTAGGACAAGGCCGTCTACCATTGCCATTCCCTCATCTGCACATAGGACTTCAGAGTAACAGTCGACCTTTTGTTCAGGAGCCTAAACCACTTGTTTTCTTTGCAATGTGTGAGCTATGTCATCCTTCAAAGACCCTCCTGAAGTTGCTGATATGTTTGACAAACAACAAATAGCAATGTCACAAACCAGTTTCCAGAACATGTCTTTTTTATAAGCTTTCTCCATGTACAATGTGAGAGAAAATATTTCAGTACAGTGGCTTTAAACACTTTTTCTCAGCTGTTCTGGTAGTTAGTAACTCCTCACAAAACCTCCTTAATTCTATTTTCCTGACTGAAGAGATGAAGAGAACAATGCATTAGTGTCTATATTAGTCAAGGTTCTCTAGAGTAATAAAACNTATAGAATAAATCTCTCCCTTTTTGATATAGATATATATGGATTTATTAGAACATATTAGAATAATATACTAGAATTTATTAATTCTAATATATATTAGAATATATATATATACATATATATATTATTTTTTCAGAATGACACACAGGCTGTGGTCCAGCTAATCCACCAATGGCTGCCTGTGAACAGACAGTCCAAGCATTCAGTAGATATTCAGTTCATGAGGCTGAATGTCTCACTGGTCTTCAGTTTAGGCAGAAATCCCGAAGAAGTAGGCTCTAATGCCAATAAAGGAATGGACTTGCTAGTGAGGGTGAAAGCCAGCAGATGAAGAGAGNGAACTTCCTTTGTCCATGTCCTTTGAATAGGCTGTCAGCAGAATGTGTGGTCCAGATTAAAGGTGGATCTTCTCCCCTCAAAATACCCAGGTTAAAGTTTTATCTTCCTGCCTCAAAGGTCCAGATTAGAAGTGGGTCTTCCCACTTTTAATGATTTATTTAGAAAAAAAAAAATTCCCATACAGGTCATTTGGGNTTTAGTTAATTCGTGATGTAGTCAAGTTGACAGCAAAGAATAGCCATCACAGTAGCTCATAAGAAAATCACTTCCCCAGCTATTTCCAAAGAGAAATAAAAACAGGATTTGGTCAGAAAATCTTGTTCTCTTGAATTTTCTAGGTAACATCAATATTTGGCATATAAAATTTTAGGAAAACTAAAATGTNGATAAAACCTGAAATAAAGATGACTAAACACTATGACTTGTTTCTCTGTAGTTGACTCGTCATAAAAAAGGAAAAGGTATTCCTTTCCAATCCTGGTTGTCCGGCTGAAATGATTGTTGCATCAGAGTCTGCACTTTGGGGTGTGTATTTTTCTCCCCAGGGAGCAAGGTTCAAGGGCATAGGAGTTGTGGGTACAGCAGACATGCTGCTTAGATTTATATAAAAGGCAGGGAGACTAGACTGGTATACTTAGTACAAACAGCTCTTTGTAATAAAATGTAAATTGAAAATTGCCACCTGTAGTGGAAGGCAGAAATTCTTGTCACCCTGAATCTCTAATCTAGAGGACTAATTGTATGCGTTCTTTAAAAGAAAAAGAAAAAAAAGGCATTTCCCTTCGTGCTACACTTACATTTTATCTTTGTGACTCATTGCAATCTAAGGACTTTGCTTAAAATTTCTAAGGCAGGAGATTTGAGTTTATTGTAGAGAAAGAAAATGGCATTCAAATTGAATACAAACTCAGTACATTAAGTTTTCAAACCAATGATCTCACTATCAACTTCATGCATAAGAAATAACTTAATTTCGAGTGATAGCATGCTAGACCAAAATGAAAGCAAGGGCAAAGGAATTTATTGGTCTGAGTAGCTATAAAGACCTATGAGTTTCAGTAGCTGTTCAAAAAGCAGTTCAAAAGATTGCCACAAAAGATCATCTCACGCCAACCCCTGATAGCTCACAGAATTGCTGCTTGGAGTCTATTTCTTCAAACTGCTATTTTCCTGAAAAAATTAATTGTCACTGTGTGTTGTGGGCTGAGTCCATTCCCTACAATTCATGTGTTGTAATCTTACCCAGAATGTGACTGTATTGGAAATAGGGTCTTTAGAGGGGTAATTAAGTTAAAACGATGTTCTTAGGAAGGAGTCTAATCCTATGCAACCGTTGTCTTTGAAAAGACAGGACTTCAAGACCACAGAGGCACACAGAAGGGTGGTCTAGCTGCCCCTTTAATAGGCTTTGCTGTGGCAACCTATCAAATGAATATACCTTCCATGTATAGCAAAAGTTCCAATGCCACTGGTCAGCTATAGTGAGATTCTGAAAAAGAGACCNTCAAAGCAAGTCTATGGTGACAGATGCTGCCTGAAAGTGCCCACAGCCTGGTAGAGTGCACACACACTGAATCCAACAGTGTTCTGTTTAGCATTCTCTCGGATATGAAGATTATCAAAGAGAAATTGCTCTGCATCACTGAGGCATTTGTGGCCATGGCTTCGTTCCCCTGAGNGAAACTTGGCTGTTTAAAAGTAGAAGTCCTCAAGGCGGAAACCGTCCTNTGACAAAGCCTTCCTTAATAATATTTTACTCNAAGCTGGTGTTTGGGGACTTCCTTGACGTTCCTAAGGGTCCAATCTCAGAATAGCAGTAAAACAGGACACAGCAATTATGGTATCTACTCTACTGGCAAAACCCAGCTGTGAGGTTTTTACTGAAGATCTGTNGTAAGGAATAAAGATCATATGTCACCCGTATATTGTATGACATTACAATCTANAATCCTATTTCCATAAGGACATCAGTCATATCGGTTGGAGTCTTTCCTAATAATCTGTTAACTTGTTGAGTATAAGCTGTCCTTGTTCCCTTTCTGCCCACCCCCACACCCCATGACCTCTTTGGACACAATCTACTTCAGGTCCCACTCCCTTCCTTCTGTTTAGAGCAGTGGGTCTCAACCTTTCTAATGCTGCGACCCTTTGACACAGTTCCTCATGTTGTGGTGACCCCCAACCATAACATTATTTTTGTTGCTACTTCATAACTGTAATTTTGCTACTGTTATGAATTGTGATGCAAATATCTGGGTTTTCTNGTGGTCCTAAGCAATCCCCATGAAAAGGTCATTTGATTCCCCAAAGGGGGTCATGGCCCACAGGTTGAGAACAACTGGTTTGGAGGCTCTTCTGGAGGGATAGCCTCTGGGAGGCTCCTGTCTTCCCTCCCACCTCTGCTCAGACGTTGACCACAGTGGCTGCATCACTTTCTCATTTCCTTTCCCTCCATGGCAGTCATTACCTAGATCTCTTCCTTCCTTCACCCTCAATGGTGAGAGAACATTTGTTTTCTTTCCTGATTAATTTTTTTTATCACTTAAATGTTGCCTGGTTTTTTTTGTTTGTTTGCTTTTTATTCTGTTGCTGTGATAAGATTCACTGTCAAAAGCAACTTGAGGGAGAAAGGGTTTGCTTTCACTTGCAGTTGGGGTTACAGTCAATCACAGTGGACAGTGGACACACTGTACTCACAGGAGCCTGAGGGAGTTGGACACACTGCATCCATAACCAGCAGTAGACAGCAATAATGAATGCAGGTTAGTGTTTTCCTTCTGCAATTTAGATANTCTAGAATGCCTTGCTAGGGAATGAATCTCCCCACATCAGCTAACATAGCTAAGATAACACCCCCACAGGCAAGCCTAGAGGTCCATCTACTAAATGATTCTAGGTTCTGTCAAGTTAACAACACTACCATAATCCTGAAAGAGAAGTAGAAAACAGAAATTTGTTTTGAATAAAGGTCTTTCCTCACTAACATTTCTTTTCCACAGTCAATCATTCAATCTCTTTCACTGATCTCTTTGTCTTAAAAATCAAGCATACATGTGTGCACACATAAGCACATTGAAACATACNTGTGTTTGTGCTTATGTTTTATCCCACATATTTTGTGACACCAGGTATTGGTGTAAGGAGATTCTCCAACATTTGGGCCATTTCCTGTGAAGCTCATTGTGACCATATACCTATCTTCTCCTCCCAACATGTGTATAGTTTTTCCATCAGGACAGCCAGACTCTTTATCTTGTTTACAACATTTAACTCCAAGTACAACATCTTATACACCATAGCTGGAGACATAGCATGGTTATTCCTTAGATGAATGAGCAAATCTTATATTTCCCTAAGCTTATATAATCCATGAAATTGATAAGAGGAACAAATTACTCATGATTTCAAAAGGTTTAAGCACCCACAAGATATCTTTAACTACTGAACACAAGTATCTTGATAGATATTTGAAAACATATGTNGACACTTCCACTGGAATGCCTTCCTGCTATAGTAATATTAATAACTGTGTTTGTATGTACCATTGGCTGGAACTTTATCATGTTCCTACTTATTACATGCTCGGAGTTAATTTACCCAAACATTATTATTTCTGATTATCTGGAGAGGACACTNAAGACTGTTAAGATTAGGAATTTTTATCAAGTGTATATGGATGGTTAGATAGGTCTCAAAGTTGATATTTTAGTCAACTTAATCTTTCCTAGTTTTGAGACAAGGTTCACTGTTGATATTTCTGAAGACCAAGATAACTGATTTTACCACACTATTGTTTCTGNTTGGATCCACAAAACCCTACAGAGTGGCTTACCAGGTATAATAGATGTAATGTGAGATTTCAGAAGGGCTATGGAGCCAGAGTAGAGCCTGTNGTTGAAATGGAAAGACCCAAGATGGGGTAGATGAAGATTTGTGGGGATAGCTGCCATCAAGAATATTAATTCTCTGGGAATGTCTATGTAACATGGATAGCTTTGGAGCCTCCTGCTCTCCTGGGGCAGAGAGAACAAGGAGAGAGCTTTCTGATGATGTAACAGCTTTCTCAATTAGTTGGCCAATTTCTGGAAAGTTATTCTTTATTTTTCTTATTTTTACTTTGATAGCATTTTATTTATGATGTGGTTGGGAGTAGATCTTTAAAGAAGCTCATGAGGACACATATACTTTGCTTTGAGTAACTTAAACCTGGGTTATGTAAGCTCAAGTTTCTGTCACAGTGATTAGATAGCTGTCTACATTTCTCCTACACTCTCNCTACCAAGTTATATAACTTAAAAATATGATTGAAGTCAAAGAATAAGGACAAATTTTAAAATCTGGGATGCAAAAATGACTTTTGTTTGGAGAAGTTGAGACTCCTGAAGAATCCAAGAGACCCTCTGTATTGTTGTTTGTTTTTGCTCTTTTTTGGGGGGCCCACCACCCAGCCCCCAAATAAGTCACACACAGTGGGTAATTCTCAATTATGAATGCCCGACCTTAGTTTGGCTATTTCTTGCTAGCTTTCCTTAATTTAAATTATCCTGTCTACCTTTTGCCTCTGGNCTTTTCCCATTCTCTTACTTCTGTAAATCTTACTCTTACTCCGTGGCTCATTGTGTTGCTGGCCCCTGGCGTCCTCCTCCTTCTCTGGCTACTTCTTTTTCCTCTCTCTCTCAGATTTCTCCTTTTATTAATTCTCTCTGCCTGCCAGCCCCACCTATCCTTTCTTTGGCCTCGCTATTGGCCGTTCAGTTCTTTATTAGACCATCAGGTGTTCTAGACAGGCACANTAACACAGCTTCACAGAGTTAAACAAACACAACATAAACAAAAGTAACACACCTTAAAATAATATTCTACAACACCTCTGAGCTAGGTTAAATTAACCTGGCTGCTCAACTGGACAGACCTAGGTTTTGCAGTTCCTGCATTCATTGACTTACTTATTTCTTTATTCAGTTATTTATCTTATCTGCTAAATATGTGCTGGGGAAAGGAAAAAAGTGAACACTCCATAAGTTTAGCTACAGATTGTGGAGAGTAGAGAACTAGTTTGTGTAGGGAGACAAGATAGTGGGGAAGGTTATGTTTATTTTTTTGTAAGTAGTAGTCTGAGGCCCATGAATGAGTAATGAAATACTGCCCAGGGATGTGATAGGATTCACAGATAGAGAGGTTGGATGAAACAAGCCAGGCTTCTTTCTTTGAGGCAGAATGGAGGAGATACTGACAGCTGTTTAATGCTTTGAGGTGGTATGTGTATTTTTGTATATATTTGAAGACACATGTCAAAACCACAAAAGGTTATGTGGTAAGACGGTAGATTATCCATCATCTGTATAACTTGGAAAATTGGAAAAGTCAAGATGATGAAGAATAGTCTCTACTAAAAATAAAGAAAAAGCAGAAGAGCATCAGGAACAGAAACAGGCTTAAAGGGCAGCTAAGATGTAGAGGAAGTGGAGAGATAATCTAGTAAAAGGAGCAAGTAGCTCATGGCTTCTATGATACAGCTTCTTGTACCAAGAGAGGAAGCAGACAGCTCATCAAAGGGGTACTCCATCCAGGTGGCTTTGATGAAGTGTCTGGCAGTTCAGCCCACAGATTTAGCTAGAAATTCAGTTAGGGGTTCTGTGGCAACAATGACTTCTCCAGCCTTGTTCAGCAGTGCAGAAGAGGTTCATGTTGCCGTACCCAATTTTCTGAGCTCTGCGGTCAGGTACGTTCCCCAGAGGGAGCTGATTAAGACCAAGTTACGCAGGAAGCTTGATCACAATCAGGGAGTCTGGAATCACTCTACCACAGCCCCTCTTGGGAGTATGAGGCAGTTGTGCACCAGGGGAAGGCTAAGCACAAACACGCTCAGGTGGCAGGAAGCTCGGGCAGTGAAGGGCTCAGAGGTTAATGGCCTTNCTCTCCTTGGCAAGGAGCTGGATAACTTCAGTGGACATTGATAGCCAAGGGACACAGGTCAGCTGCTTGCTTAAACTCTGTGGCAAGTCATGTCTTTTGAGAAATAAGTACTGCAAAGTTCAGGTCCAGCTGATATTCCCTCTCAGCCTTTCATGATAGCATAGCAAAGGAAAGAATCAAAGTGTTCAGAGAATGCCCACAGGACAGGAGAAAGTCTTGGCCAACAACTATGTATCTGACAGAATATTAACATATAGAATCCAGAAAGAATGAAAAAGTTGAAGATTTAAAAATGTAAATTAAAAAACCCCAAATCCCTTTAATATCCAATCCATAAATAGACAAATGAGTTGAATAGGCAGTTCTTAAAAGAAGAAATGAAGTAGCCAATACGTAGAAGCAAAACTAGTTAGCGTCTGCGATGGTTTGAAGGAGAATGGCCCCCATAAGCTCATACATATATTTGAANGTGTAGTCATAGGGGAGTGGAACTGTTTGAGAAGAATTAGGAGGTGTGGTCTTGTTGGAGGAAGTGTGTTACTGGGAGTGGGATTTGAGGTTTCAAAAGCCCATGCTAGTCTCATTCTCTTTAGCCCTCTCCTTCCTTCCCTCCCTCCCACTCTCTGCCTGCTGCCTGTGGATCAGGAAGTAAGCTCTCAGCCCTATGCCATCATATCTATTGTCATGCTTCCCATAATGATGATAAGGGCTCACCCTCTGAAACTGTAAGAAGGACCCCAATTAAATGCTTTCTTTTATAAGAGTTTCCTTGGTCATGGTGTCNCTTTCATAGCAAGAAAACAGTAACTAAGGCNGCATCTTTTGTTATTAGGGAAACACTAATTAAAACTGCATTAGAACTCTATTTTATCTACATCAGAATGGCTGTCATTAAGAAAACAAATCACAACAGGTACTAGTAATGGCCAGGGGAAAAGAACCCTGATTGAACGCAGGTGGGAAAAGAAACTGAAGGGTCTCATATGGAAATCAGCATAGAGGTTCTTTAAGCAACCAAAACTAGGACTATCACATGACCAGCTAGACTACTTCTGGGTCTGT
>LZPO01017725.1:17958-30954 GCA_001675575.1 Neotoma lepida | reverse complement strand
AGAGTCATGTGCCAGAAGGTCATTGTGGAAAGCTACCATTGTCTCCATAACCATCTTCACACAGTTTTGTTCTTTCCCTTGGTGCTTTATTTACAAGGATAGAGTTCTCTTGCTTAGTGTAACAGAGAAAAACAAAACAAAACAAAACAAAAAAGATGAGGAAATGCAGCCATTTCATGGNATCCATGTTTTCATACCAGAGATTGGATTTCTGGCAGCTCTCAACACCTTTTATTCCAACAAGAAAGCATAACTGTAGGAAACTCAACCCAGCCCTGATGTTTGTTCTGGGTGGCACACCTTCCGACGGGAGAGAATGCAGGAGTTNACTGGTTTGTGTTGGGTTTCTCTTTTGACAGCCTTCCTTTCATTGACATCATTCCTAACCCTGAGACAAGACTTTACTTCCCAGGGCTGCCTGGCAATGAAGCCAGGATCATCTTCTATCTCGGGCACTGTTGTCATCAGTGAATCCTATTTCACACACATGACAGTGCAAGAAGTAAGATATTTTCTGAGTGTGCACACAGGCCAAAGTTATCTTTATTATAGGGAAACTGAAGAGTCAGCAGGAACTAGCCAGACATCTAATAGATAACTGGTTTGGCTACCTTTCAGATCACACCACCCTTCCCTTTGGCACACACTGACTGCTTTGCATTCAGTTGTGTTTAGTGCTTTGATACTCAAAACAGTGGAGAAAAACAGTGGAAAAAGCCAGTACTCACTGAGACAGATGATAGTAATCCACTAGCAATTCACAAATGCTGTATGTCTTCACAGTGACTTGGATTTCGTGAAGACAGAGTGTTTTAGTCTGTTTTCTGCAGCTATAGTAGAGTACCAAAGGCTGGGTAATTTACAGTGAAGTCTCTCTGTCACAGTTCTAGATCCTGGGAAATCTCAAGGGACTGGCATCTGGCAAGGACCTCTTTACTACTTCAGATTGTGATAGAAGGCACCAGATAGGGAGAAGACAGAATATGAGTTAGTGAGTTTTTATAACAAAGTCATAGCCTTCCCACTCCAAGATCACGGTACAATCCATGGCAGAACCTCCATGATCCAATCACCACGTAAATATCCCATCTTGCAGCATGACTGAACACCCCTAATCAGAAACCAGAGATGCTCCCAAATAAAAACATGATCAGTGCCAACNTGACANCTTGAACGGAAATTCCCACACCTGACCCCCTGGGTCAGGTCACAATCAAAACACAGACACAATCAAAACCCTGGAAGAATTGTTCAAAATTAATTTCAGGTTTTATATGTATGACATATATAAAATTTAAATGAATTTTTCATTAACATTTGGGTCACATTCCCAGGATATCTCATTATGTATATATAAATATCAAAAGAAAAACAAAGTAACAAGTAATCTGAAATACTTCCGGCCCCAAACATTTTGGATAAGGGACACTCAACTTGAACCATCAGAATTCAATTTCAACATGGGTATTTGATAAAAATCTTAGAGATAGTCATTCTAACAGTTTTAAAATTCAAAAAGAAATAGGTTGGGAAGTGTTTGTAGACCTTCATGGGAACAGTCTTTTGCTGTCACTGTATTTCTTCCTGAGTTTGGCAAGAACTTAATTACTGATTGGAGTAAAAAAATTAGAATTAGATTTTTTCATTTGCTGANAAGGAGCCATTGTGTCCCTCCAGAGAGAAGAGTGATTTCACAAGGGGAAGTGGCATCCTNTATGAAATCATTGTTTAGCTAGAAGCCTTAAGTGGCTCAACACAAATAAGCTGAGAATGTTGCAGTCCTGCAAAAATGACTTCTTCTTCCAAGGTACGCTCCACAGATGTTTTGCTTCATGGGAGAAGAACATCTCCACTCCTCAGTATTCGCAAAATCCTTTTCCACACTGAAAAAAAGAAATAAACAAGACATTCCAAAGCCGCTTTGTCCCCTATGACCAAGAACATGTTCCTGAGTAAAATAATGATACAAGAAGGCAGGGGGGTTCTGGAAAAGGACAGTTATAGATGGTCCTTCAAGTGACTTTATGGAGACAAGGGGAGGAGAGGAANACTTATCTACCTCCCCAGAGCATTCGTTGCTATTGGTGCTCTGTGAGTATTTTCTAGGTTGGCNACCATTTCTCCACCCTTTATGTGGTCCACCCTCTTTCCCACACCACTAGACACTGCTGGTTTATTCCATGTAGCTATTATTAGCCTGGATTCTCTCTCTCCATGTTCCCTGTCAAATTCTTCCCTGGCATCTCTGATAGAATGGCTCTGTTCTAGAAAGGAAAAGAAAGGAAAATATTTCTTCTGGAATTTACTTCTCCTTAATGTCTTAATTTTCCAGTCTCCATCCTACCCTGTCTGGGGAAGAAGTGTCAGAGAAAGTGAGCTATGAAATTTTGAATCTTTCTCTCTCTCTCTTATTTACTCTTCCTGGGGATGGGGTTCTGGGGGAGCAGTCCTAACTGGAATGANTGGCTGCTAATGTCTGAGCTGCCATTGGTGGCTCTTTCAGTGGTCGGTGAGGTAGATCATTTCAGACAGTCTTCTAGCAGCAGAAAATCAATGCTTGTCTCTCCCCTTCCCTTTCTTGATTTCTCCTACTCTGTGTTTTGTTGATTTTTAATTAATTTTTTATTTTTATTTTATTTTTTTGTGGGAGGTAGAAAATTAGTAGTTTGGGACCAAGTTGCTGGAAATGGAAAAGCACTTTTCCTCCACATTTATGTGGGTGCTTCCCTTCAATATCTGGGTATCCTAAGGGGGCAGTTGGTATTTGAGTAGCAATGAAGGACTCCCACCTTACACTTATGTTTTAAAGTACACGGGAACAAAGTAGCCTTTATTAAATAACACAAGACTTGGTACTTGAGATGGCCTCGGAGTGTTTTTTTGAGATGTGGTCTCACCTGAGATTATAACTTCCTGAAAAGCTTGCTTTAGCTTTGTGTACTCTATTCAGCCAAATTAACTAGCCACCTGCACACTTCATGGGGAAAATACAGTGCTGNGTTTTATCATTGCAGGCTCAAAGGAGAGGAGACTTTACTTCCNTGGCTCCATGTAGAGTCCCTCATCAATTTTCTTTTCATCTTTGCTAAACATCCATGCCTTCAGAAGCATGCTTTTCAAGCACAATCCTCTGCTAGAATTATCTGGATAGATTGCAAAACAACCCCAATATCGTAGTTCTTCCANAGAACAGTGAATCAGAAAATCTTGGGATTGAACCCAGGGCTTAGCTTTTGGGTTTATTTTTTCATTTATAAAAGTCTTTCAGGTGACATCAGCATGTCTCCCTGATTTGGAAAAGTGATTTCTCAAGTGGTCATCTTCAAAGGCTCGCCAGTGTGAAATCTGATCTTACAGTCAAAGCAGTTCTGATTGTGTGTTTTGTGTGAGTATATGTGTGTGCATGTGTGTATGTGTGTTTATGTGTATATGTGTGTGTTTATGTGTATGTATGTGTATATGTGTGTGTATGTGTGTATATGTGTGTGTATGTGTATATGTGTATGTGTGTATGTATNTGTACATGTGTATATGTGTGTATGTGTGTGTNTNTNTGTGTGTNTNTNTNTGTNTGTNTNTNTNTNTNTGTNTGTGTNTGTATGTNTNTNTNTNTNTNTNTNTGTNTGTNTGTGTNTNTGTNTNTGTGTGTNTNTNTNTNTNTGTNTGTNTATNTNTATNTNTNTGTGTGTNTNTNTATNTGTGTGTGTATATGTGTGTGTATGTNTGTATATGTGTGTATGTATATGTGTGTGTGTATGTGTGTATATGTGTGTATGTATATGTNTGTGTGTGTTAGTCCTGGTGTTCTCTTTTTGTTGCTCTGCCCTCCTTAGACTGTCTTTTGAATTATAATTTGTAGTAGAATATTATTTTAAGGTGTGTCACTTTTGTTTATGTTGTGTTTGTTTAACTCTGTGAAGCTGTCTTACTGTGCCTGTCTAGAACACCTGATGGTCTAATAAAGAACTTGCCAATAACAAGGCAGGAGAAAAGACAGGCGGGGCTGGCAGGGAGAGAGTATATAGAGAAGGAGAAATCTGGAGAGAGGAGATCTAGCAGCCAGAGAAGGAGGAGGACTTCAGGAGCCAGCCAACAAGCTACACGGCAAGACATGGAGTAAGAGTAAGATTTACAGAAGTAAGAGAATGGGAAAAGCCCAGAGGCAAAAGGTAGACAGGATAATGTAAGCTAAGAAAATCTCGCAAAAAATAAGCCAAGCTAAGGCCGGGCATTCATAATTAAGAATAAGCCTCCGTGATTTATTTGGGAGATGTGTCGAGGGTCTCCCAAAAGAGCAAAAAACCCACCACCAACAATAATTCAATATATAGTCATTAGCCTAGAAAGATTAATACATTGGTAATAATCATACACAAGGTTGCTCATACATAGAAACAATAGAATCTCTATTGTCACCAAATAGAGATAGGAATCAGTTCAAAGACAAGCAGGTTCCAAGGCTCTCAGAAGTGAGTTGAGTCTTGGTCTGGTATGTAGTGACACAGTCAGGATGTCTGGGCTGGAGCTGAGGGGCAAGATTCTCAAATAAATAAAAACTGAAACATGAAGAGAGGGCCGGTGCTGAGAAGCAGGCACTGAGGCATGGGGAGTGCAGCACTTCGCCATAACTGGCCTCTCCCGTGCCCTCCTGTTGGCTTACTGTCTCATTTCCATCCAAAAGCCTGAAAGGAGAGCCCAAATGATCTTTTAAAAATGCAAATAATTCCTCCACGGAAAATCCTCCAGTAGCTTCTTGTTTCACACNGATTGAAATCTAGATTGGGTCTACAGACAGCAACGGCCTGCTTAACTCCTTGCGTCCACCCCATACCCGTCCTCACATTTCCTTCTCTACACACACTGCACTCAATGACTCTGTTCTTAGCTCTGATTTTTGCTTCTTTGTTTCCGTGTGAGTGTTCCTTACCCAGANCAGAGGGACCCATCCTTAACCTGTAGCTCAACGCACTCGCTCTTATCAGCCCTTCATCGCTCTCCCTCTCGTCTTGTGATTTTGCATCCTAGAGGCGTCACTTTCTCAAATGATTATGTTTATTTTGTTCCCTCTTAACACTTAGGGTTCACCACTCACTTCTGGCATCCTTTTAAGAAAATGAAACAAAGTGTTCCTCTTGGCAGAAGGAGGTACCNACCTCATTCNGGGGACCCATGGTTCTGTGAATCACTCTGAGAGATTTAGAAAACTGCATTTGTCTTCCAGGCAGAGTAAGGTCTCCATGGAGGTCTACCTGCAGAAAATAGNTTGAGTCTNAGGCTTTGTGTGCTCTTCATGATGGTAAAAATGAACTTAATAGGCTTGGTTGTGGTAATGTGCATTAATGGAAGACATTTTCCTGGGCCTGGGGCGCAGCCCTGGAGCCTCCACAGCAAACTACAGGTTTGTTGTTTCATGGGTAATAGGCAGCTTTCCAGCAGACAAAACCAATCANCCAACCAACCAACCAATCAAACAAACAGAAAACCAGCAACCCCTCCGATTTGTAATATTTGCCATTTTGTAGTGTCTGTGGTGCCATTAACCTGTGACAAACTAATTCATGTATTGTCAATGGTTTGCAAAATCCCTGAGGTATCACAGGTTGGCCCTTTGGAGCTGCTCCAATATACCCAACTCTAGGCCACTGCTGAAGTCTGGGGGCTTCAGAGAAAATGACCAATGCTTTATTTCCTAACAGCAGAAGCATTAGTACCTATGCTCTNTGTTGGCGTCTTCATGGGTGTGAGGACCAGGAAATGGTGATTTGTCCAATCCAAATGGAGACTATNTTGGGATATTTTAAAATACACAGGAGGAAGAATAAGTAAGACTGGTGGCAGTTAACTAGGTCACCGAGACTTACTTTCATCATCTATGAGAGAAACGATTCAGACTATCCTCCATCTCAACTAAACAAAANGATATTCTTAACAGCATGTAGGATGGAAGTAATAGAGTGGAGAATTCTGTTGTTTCTATGTATGAGTGAGCTTGTGTATGATTATTACCAATGTATCAATCTTTCTAAGCTAATGACTACTTACNGAATCTTTTTCTTTCCTAGTTGAAATAAAATAATTTAGGTTAAATCTGTCCTGAAACTAAATTGAGCCTTAAGTTCTTCTTCAAATGCCAAGAACACTGTTCAAGTTAATAAGAACCCAATTCTTGTCATATTTTCCCTCTCAGAGTTGGTATATTGATTTTTTTTTCTGGACTGTTCCACAAGCTCCACTTTCCATTCTTTGTTTGACTCTGGATTTAAGGAAAAGTTAAACATACACCCAGCAACTTATACCAAGCGGAAATCCAAGCCATCAAACTGGAGGAGGGTCAACCCCTGTCATCAGGGGTTCCGTCACAGTTTTAAGAGTTATAATTTCTGATGTTAGGCTGTCACTTTTCTGGCCAAATACTAGTGTTGAAATCTATTATTACTACCCCTCTCCCCGGCTCCATCCACCAGAATACATGTCCAGCTTCCCAGAAAAATTCATGTGTGNGACGTTAAGACAGAAGCCTTCAATAGCAGCCTTTAGACAGGGACCACCAAGCTCTAATAGAGTCTGCCATTCNTACATGCCCCATTGAANCATGTTTATATGTAACTCGCATATTAAAAAAGCAACAGCCAATGTCAATGGTGCCGATATAAAAATATCTTAATAGCCAGTAACCGACTAATGAATACTACTGTAATAACAGTTTAATTTGAAGAATTCTGACAGCTGGTTGCATTGAGGAGAGTGGTTTCCAAGGAGTCCTTGTCTCACGCTGAGAGCATCCCCAGCCTGCTGATTTATAGCAGCAGTGCAGAACTGTTTAATGTCACCACCTCTCAGCTGAAGTAATAATAAACAGGGATGTTATGGTTTATTTTTCTGTATGAATTGTTCGGGCTCTGTATGGTAAGTACCAACTCAATAGGGGATAATAGCTGCCATTCCCCTGGGTATTGTAACTGCTATTCAGCCCCACCCCCCTCTCTCAGAAAGGTTTATCCATCAGAATGAATATGGTAGTTCTTGATTTCGGGATAGNTTTTATTCTTTTCCACATCTTGCTCATCCTATACTGCTTAGCAAATGTAATTACTCTGGTTAAGATGTAGCTTCCCTATTATTTCTGAACTTCCCAAGACAGTTGAGAGCAGACAGCTAAGGCCTGAAATATATGGTTCTACAACCATCTTAATTATACTGTGTGACTTTGTGTTTGATAGGGAACAGCAATGTCTGGGAAATGAATCTAATCTCTGCAGATTCAGGACGATTGCCAAAAAGATTCATTGATTTTTCCCCCCTCTTTTTTGCAGGAGTGCAATCTTTTATTGTATAAATGTCAGAAGCTTCAAATTATTAGGAAATGTGTCAAGAAGCTTAAGGTATAATAACATTTTTTAGAGAGCTTGGTTCTGAAGACAGTGCAATGAAATGTTCTAAAAGCAAACATGTCGAATGTTCTTAGGGAATAAAGCTCTGGGATTCATTTTAATTTGTCATTTTGAACAGGATGAGGCCTCCGCTGGGTTTTTTTTGATGTGAAAGCCCTGGGGATGATATATAGCCATTCCTCTGCCATCCCCGTGCCTGTAGAAGCACCGGATTGCAAAGACATCTGCAGTCCTAGGAAAGAAGGCGCTGGTGTGGGATTTGAGGCATCAGAGCTGGACTGTGAAAAAAAATCATTAGGCTTTGCCTGGTGATGAGATCCTAAAGAGAGAATCAAGAAGAATATGAGACCATGTTTTGAACTGTGACTCCTAGCTAAGATGAAGCTTGTGGTCCTATAATTAAGAACTCCTTAGTATTGGGCAGTGTATTATTTAAGATGACTTTAATTACAAGTGTATTGCTTATATTTGTGACAATGTAACAAAATACCCTAGGGAAGGGTTTAAGGGAAGAAGAATTAGTTTTAGCCAAGGCTTCAGCCTACTGTGGCAGGAAGGAAGCAGGCCATCCTGAATATCTGGGGGAGAACAGAGAGAAGCGGGAGGGAGAGAGAGAGACTGCGTCTGAGCTTGAGATCACTCTCTTTCTCTCACTTTTATTTTGTTGGCTCTCAGCCTATGGGTGGTGCTTTCCACATTCAGAATTGCTGCTGTGTCTCCTCAGTTAATCCTCCCTGGAAATTGCCTCCCAGACACGCCCAGAGGTATGCCTGACTGCTGTCTCCTCTGTGGTTCCGATTAAGTTGATGGGATTGATTATCAGAGTACAGACTAGAAAATCTACTCGCCATTGATTAAATAATAATGAGAATATAATGGTTTACCTCTCCGGCAAGTCCAGAAACTGGAAGGCTTCAGAATGTGGGAATCAGAGGCCAGTGGTATCATGGGGACTGAGTACCACTCACTCATCATCCTCAGCACCACTCATCATCCTCAGCACTGTGCTCCACTCTGGTTGCTGGGTTCATTCCTGGGTTAGCAGTACCTTTGGCCTCACATCCATTTCCCAACCCTTCCTTTGTCTAGAGATCTCCAGGGAAAATCCTGAAGTTATCACAGATTTGACTATCCTTCTTGGTCATATGCTTTAGTCACGGACCCTGACAGATGTCCCAAAAGACGTCAGGGCTATTAGAAGGACAATGAATGATAGGCGGAGAGTGAACAGTGGGATTTTCAGAGATGGATAACTCTTCTTTCTAGAAAGAAAAATCAAGATTTCTCTTGAGGTCAGAATACATAGGGTCTACCAGAGACATTTGCACACCTTGGGATTGATGTCCAAACTCAGCTGAAAACCATAGTCTTCACTACCCAAGTAACAGGCTAACTATTCAGCTTCCCATTCACCTCTCACAGAACTGTGTCCATGAGCCTTCCACTATTCAGCCACAATAACCCTACATTCTGACTGAACTAATCTTATTCCACCTTCCTGCCTCGGCTCTTACATGGTCCTCCCCATCCTTCATAACTAATCTTTCCTCTGACCAATAATATCTGCTCTAGCCCCAAATGTTCACTTGAAGGTCAGTCGCATAGGGTCATATTAAAGAAATCGGGTGCTGAAGTGTGACTGTGTGCCTTCCTGTGCGTGTTCACTGTGTTTGTTTACAGGTTGCTTAGCCATGTTAAACTAAAANTTCCTTGTCAAATTTTGAGTTCAAAATTGGAATTTAATTTGNGTTGTTGTAAGCTTTAAATGAATTAATATATGTTAAAAAAATAAGACGAAGGCAGTGCCTGGTACTTGGTAAAGTAGTCAGTAAGTGTTAGCTATGATTTTCATACTCCAGAAAGTCATTCTTGGGCCTTCCCATGCTTTTCTTTCCTTTCATGGCATGCTTTCACATGTGTTAACCCGTATGTTCACATATGACGGGATGTTGGACCTCTTCAACCAAACACTACTTTCTATTCAATAAAAATATCTGNAAAGTGANTNCCCACTAGCTATTTCATGCAGGCTTAGCATTTGCACTCTGTTCACTCAGAAAATATTTACTGAGGCTCCCTGGGTGAGCTGCAAAGTACAGGGAATGTGATGGTGAGTGAGACAATCTCAGCTCTGACAAAGGGAGTAAACATTTAATGGTACAAGTGGGAAGATCTCCAAGGGGAAACTACAGGCCCTGTGTACTGAAGATCCATGGGGTTATAAGTTTGGGATAAAGCTCATACTTCCTTCATTGGCTAGAGGTACAGGTAAACATGGTTGTTACACAGAGTGGTGTTCTGTGTCCCATGCATGCAGATAACAAATAGCTTATATCCGTATAATGCTATTAGCTACACTATGTGTGTTGACAACAAATACCTTATGTAAAATGCTACTTTTTCTTTAGAGTATTTCCCTATTTCTCTTTTCTTATTCACAACTATGTTGCAAAACAATGTATTATCACACCTAAAGGTTGAACATAGTAAATTCCATTGTGCTAATGTTATTTTTAAGCTTGGAGACCCAGGGAAGTGTGGAACAGACAGGAGGTTCTCTCTCCATTGCTTTCAACCTTGCACCCTTTCCCCATTATACCACTGTTTTGTGACTGACACAAAAGTAAATACAGTGAAAGTATTTATGATAGCAGGTATGACTAGTAACACCGGTTGCTATTATCCAATTGGGCACAAAAAGACAGCACGGAGAGAACTTTAGCTGGATTCTCTCCCTAGTAATCTTGTTTGGAGGTTTAAGTTATCGCGCTTACAAGATATGGAATTTTGCTCAGCGCAGTTCCAGAGACATAAAGAAAACTTAATAGCTTGATTCAGGGCTGTTGCTAATGATGTTATCTATCTCAATCTGTCTTCTATCCCTTATCTGTTAACCCCAGTTCATCCCTGGAAATAAAGCTTAAGCATCATCTTAAGCTTAAGACGTCCTGTTGAAGAAGTCAGTGATCATCTTTACAAAGTCCCCAATGTCCTTTGCTGAGTGAAGCTCCCCTGCTTCACTCATACATGACTTAGGAAGACTGCTCTGTTTTCCTAAGGAGCCATGAGCTCCTCAAAACAGGTCAAAGACTCATCTATTTTTGTTTGTTTTGTTTTGTTTTTTGACACAGGGTTTCTTTGTGTAACAGCCCTAGGTGTCCTGGAACTCACTTTGACCCACCTGCCTCTTCCTCCTGGAATTCAAGTTATGCACTACTACAGCCAGCTTGTCTCATCCAGTTTTGTATATCAAGTGTCTACTGTGGCCTGTGACACAAATGGATGGTGTCCTGTCTGGAAAATAGAGTGTAGCGTACCACTTGATGCTGAGTCACAGTCCTCTGCCTTAGCTCCTCAGGTTGCTTAACAAGGTCTCCTTGAAAAGCAGAGGTGCATTTGCCAGGGAAGACTGAGTATTTGTTCGCCAAGGTAGGAGCACAGGCCCAGCACTTAAGATTCGTCACAGCTTCCATGAAGATGGCAGATGACTCACTCCTGTCACTAGAGAACAAACCTAAGTGACTTCCATGCAAATGAGGAATCCTGCTGATTCCAGAGTGGGAAGTCCAGTGGATGATCTCCTTCAAGAATCACTGAAAATGGACAAATCCCTCGACACCAAATTCTGTGGTCAAATGTCAGAAGCTTTGGTAAAGAGGGGTGGGAAGGCAGGGAGGCAGAGAAGCACAACTTCCGGGTTATGTTTTTAGACTCCTGGAAAGATTCTTGAATATTAGAATGTACCTCTCTCAACTCCCTCATCTATGGAAAAGTAATAAATGTCTTGCTTGCGTCCTAAAGCCAACAGCTGAAGAACAAGAACAGTTTGAGATGGTATGCAGTCAGGCAAAGAGCCAGGAGAGCCAAGGTGTGGTCACACATCTCCCAGTGTCACGCTGTGTAGTAAGGAAAGGAGAGCTTTGTAAAGAAGGGTCCTTGCACTCTCAATTTTTATGTTATGAAAACAGATATTATGGGAGTGTGAAAGGAAACAAAACAAGTAACACATAATATGAACAAAGGAAAAATAAGACCATCATAAGACAATTAGACAAAATGAAGTCCCCAGTATATCAAATATTGTAGGCGAGAAAGGCTGTTTACTCCAGGTGGCTAATTGGATTGAAGATTTGTATGAATATACATGAAAATAACATGCAAGGGCTTAAAGTTGATGGGAACTAAACCACAGCAATCATGCAGATTTTTTAAAAATAGGAATTCCTCAGGCATAGGTGTAGCTCAATGGGCAGAGTGCTTGTACCACATGCCTGAAGCCCTGGGTATGATCCCCAGTACCACATATTCCAGGTATTGTGACCCATACCTATACTAGAAGCAGGAGGGTCAGAAGTTCAAGGCTATTCTCAGTACCTAGCCTGGGGTATATGAGGACTTCGCAAGGAAGAGTGGCCAGGGGTGTGAGGGTGGGGTAGGAGCTGGTCCTATTTAATTTATAAACACTGTAAAAGGAGTGCATAGGACAGACTAAGACAAAATAGCACCTGTGACTCATTTATATTCTCCAGGTTCATGGCTTTAATAAAAGTTAAAAACCACCCTCCCCACTTCTTGGCTACATTACAAGCTGTTTGTAGAGATGACACTCTGATTCATTTAATTTGTACGGAAGCTCTCACTCTTCATACTAAAAAAGACCTTTAAAGAAAATCTGACTTTTAACAATAAAAGCAACTAAATGGAGCATGTGCTGAGACTACTCATCTTTGGCAGCCTGACTGCTTTCAGAACCACACCAAACGTATTAAGCCAAAAACACCATTTCACACAAACAGCAAATGGGCTGCTATTCATGCTCGCCCAGACTCTCTTGGTCCATGCAGTTCTACACATCTTTGAGGCAAAGAAAAGTTCAAGGGAAAGGGAATGAGAGAACAGAAAACATAAACCACAGTAAGTAAAGGAAAGAAAGATGTATGAGATTAGCCAAGCTCGGAATGCCTGCATCATCATGAATACAACACAATGCAATGGCAGAGACTGTTATATTTTCAATACATTTCGGACCAGTTTCTTAACTCTTCATGGATGTGTAGCTCAATGTTAGGATCAGTCTCTGAGAAGTCACAGCAAAGCAACCAGACAGTAAATAATCCACCAAGAAGAAACCATAACAAACTGAGGGCCTTTGTCCTCCTTACTGCCTACCAGCTCTGCCCTTAACCCTGAAAGATCAAGTTAAAGCTGAGTGGTAACATTGAACTAATATTAGAATGTGGAAAGACCACCCATTCAGGAGCAGAGAAACCCAAGCAAAAAGAGACATTTAGAAGGGGCAAGATGTGCTGAATTTGATTGACAGGTCTCAGCATCTTGAGAACTGTTATCTTTGTTGCAAGCTATACAAAGGCATTCCTCTACTCTCCATCATCCCCAAGCATCCAGCCCTTTACTTCCTGAAATCTATGACTGTTACAGATGTGGCCATCTATTGCTAGTCTCTAGGAGTCGAAACTGCAGGTTAGTAATGAAGTGCTTGAAGGAATCACCTGTAAATAATCCAGGATTCAGTTAAGTCAACTGTAGACGAATGTTTGTCCAGTTTCCCCGCCCGGCTCCCACGGCCCGCTTAGACCCAAATAAA
>LZPO01017725.1:0-15513 GCA_001675575.1 Neotoma lepida | reverse complement strand
CTAGCTAGCTCTTACATCTTAAATTAACCCATTTTATAAATCTATGTCGCCACGTGTTCCACGTGGCTTTACCTGTGCGCAGTTACATGTTGCTTTCTGGGTGGCAGAATGGCGTCTGCCCCTGCTCTGCTTTCGGCTTCTCTTCCCCTAGTTCGAATGTCCCGCCTAACCTTATTCTGCCTCACCATTGGCCAAACAACTTTATTTATTAACCAATCAGAGCAACACATTTTTAGAAAGACATTCCCATCAGTCAACCAAAGTATTATCACTATTGCTGAAAAGCCTAGTCGTCATATTCTCGACATAGAGAATCTGTAAGAGTTCTAAATGGATTTCCTGAAGAAAGAGTGAATGAAGGACCCTCTCCCCTCCAGGCCAAACACAATTTTTGATTAACATCCAAACAACTAGTCTATTACGAACACCCAGATCGTTTCTGGAAAAGAAATGTTTTCATTTCCTTTGGCTACTAATCAAAAATAAAGAATTTAATAACATGGTTGGCTAATGGTGCTTGTTGCCAAGCCTGTGGACCTAAGTTTGATCCGCAGGTCTCCCATGGTGGAAGGAGAAAGCTACCAATTCTTCCAAGTTCTCCTCTGACCTCCACACAGATGCTATGGTAAACATTCCTACAACATGCATACACAAATAAATAATTGTAACTTAAAATAGTAATAATAAAACCCAGTAAGTTTTAAGACTATATTTGTATTACCTTGAGAGAGACTCTCTGGCCATTTTTAGCTCAATAAACATTCCGAGGATTGGGAATTTAGCTCGATTATTCTCAGGCGACTATTAATACTTAAATGTTATTTTGTGAATTTAATCTTATAGTTCAATTATAAGAAAGAAGACACTGGGAGGCTACGGTTTCTCAGAAAACCAGTTATACATTATACATGTATTTCTCTTGAGAGCAACCCTTCTTTCCTATTTTTTCCCTAGTATTTTATTATGAAAAACTTCAAACATGCATCAAAGCCCAAAGACAACCACAGCAAACATCTGTGTGCCCATCACTCTCCTATGGTAACATTTCATTCTACTTGTTTTATCCTCTCTCCATCTGTCTAGCCATCTCTCTAGACAGCCATCAAGTCACCTTATTTTTCTGATGCATTTGAAACTACATTGCAGATGTCAGTACATTTCCCCCTAAGCACTTCATCATGCCTGTTATGAGCTGGAGATCAGTGTTCATTTACAATATTATTCTTATGATGTAAAATAGATACAACCTGAAAGGCAAGTATCTTCAATACATCGTCTGTGTTTTTGGAAGCATGCCTCTGCATTATGAGAACTCTTAGTGCTAGGTTTAGGTCTTCAGTCTCTCCCAAAGGCCTCCCTGATAAAGGCTTGGCGGCTAGCAATACTGAGAAACTGGAAACTTTAGAGTCAAGATTAAGTGAGAGAGGTCTTCAGATGATTGGAGAGAAGTCTTTGAAAAGGGGAGCAGCATCAGCTTCTTCCTCTTCCTTCTCATTCTGGCATGAAATGAGTGGCTTTATTCTACTACACGGTCCACCATGATGTTCTGCCTTGCCAAAGGCTGAACCGCAACAGGACCAACCAATCATGGACCAACAAATCATGGACCAACCAATCAAGAACCTTTGAAACTCTGAGTCCAAATAAATAGTTTCTCTGTACTAGTTGATTATCTCAGGAATTTGTACAGTACCAGAAAGCTAGCAAACCTCACAACGTATCAAAGAAGCCATCATTCTAGAATTTTCCTAGACAGTACCTGTCCTTAGTCTTCCAGAAGCAAAAGTTGTTCTTATTTTTGTCCCTAACACAGGTCAAATTTCTCTAGAACATTCTATACTAGAATGGTATAGTATATATTCTTATATCTTTTAATCACCGTATTTCTGGGTGCACTGGTGGTCTGTTCTTTTTACTTCACAGTACTACTCTGGTGGTCTCTTATGTTTATACCACAGGTTGCTCATTTGTTTTCCTATTTTTAGACACTAGTGTTAGTTCTACTTTTTGATTGCTGTAGATAATGTTGTTTTGAACATAACTAGAGAAGACTTAAGGCTCTGCATTTTGATATGATTTTGTTTCATGTATTTATTTATTTGAATTAGTAGTTCACACTGGCCTTGAACTTCTGATGTAGCTAAGGATGAATTTGAAGTCCAGATCCTCCTGCCTCTGCTTCTCATCTCTGAGATGACACAGCATGCACCAAGCAACCTGTATTTTCTATGCATTTAAGTCACTCTTTACAAAACCTAAAGTCTGTTGAGTTTGGATAAAGGGCTGTATACCTCTGAGACTTACTAAGGAGGTCTCAATTTCCAGATCTTTTGGAGCTTAATAAATTCTAGGGAAAACTATTCTTTTCCCATTGAGCATAGATGGGGAGAATTTTAAAAAGGAAGTAGTGACCATGAGCATATTCTTGAAGTGTGAATACACAATTTTCTTCAATTAACTTATATGTAAAATATCAGTTTGCAGTTCTAGAAGGAGAAAAATCAAAGCATTACTGAGTGTTTTCTCCACTTCTCCCATAAAGATTGACTGTGACTTAAAATACCCTGGAATTGTTAGTGCTGTAAATCTTTCTGAAGGAGATGCCAGAGCTGTTCTTCCTGCTCTGCAAAAGAAATTCGTATCATAGATCTCATTTGAAAGTGACGCCATTTCAGGCTCTATCAATAGTAGACTATTACTAATGCCCAGGGATAAAATGAATTGTGGATTTTTAAAATGTTTCTCTAAATAGCCGAATGTGTTGAAATAAAACTTACTAGTATAGATAAGGAATTCAACTATTCCTCTGAATAGTTGAAACATTGATTTCTATAAAACCCTGCAGGGAAAAACAAAACAAAACTGTGCAAAGACAATGAATATTCCTTCAAAATAATTGGAAGGAAGTAATTACNTACGGTTGTATGTTGCTGAGTAGGCAGTTGTAGTTGGGGAGGAGGCAACAGAAAACTTCCTTCTCAGGCAGCTTCATGTTGCAGTAATAGGAATCTGATCAGTATGGCTAGCAAGGTACCAAATAAAGATGATTGGGTGGGACTTGGGGTGGTTAAGGTGAAAACTGTTCCCCAGAGGTTCATGTGTTTTAACACTTGGTCTCTAGTTGGTGGCGCTGTTTATGAAAGTCATGGAACCTTTAAGAGGTGGAGCTTTGCTGAAGGAAGTATATCCCTGGGGATGGGCTTTGAGTTATTATTATTATTGATTTATTGATTTTTAAAGACAGAGTCTCACTATGTAGCACTGACTGTCTTTGAACTTCCTATGTAGTCAAGGCTGGCCTGAAACTCCTGGAACTCCTGGAACTCACAGAGACCTGTCTCTGCCTCCTAAGCTCTGGGATGAAAGGCTTGCACCACAACGCCTGGCCTTAGGGCTTTGAAGTTTTATGTGCTAGCCCTACTTCCAGTTTTCTGCCTCCTGTTTGGGGATGAAATGTAATCACGCAGCCCTGGCTCTGCTATCATGGTATTCCTGCTTACTGCCATGTCTTCCCTTGCCTGAGACACTTAGGCCCCTGGAACTGTGAGCCAAATAACTCTTTCTGCTGTATGTTGCTTGTCAGGGTATTTTATTATAGAAACAGAAAAGAAATGAAGACACTGTCATGATTTGAATGAGAACTGTCCCCAGAGGCTCATGTATTTGAGCACGTGATCCCAGTTGGTGGCGCTGTTGGGGAAGACCGTGGAACCTTTAGGAGGTTTGATGGAGGAAGAATGTCCTTGGGGGTGGGTTTTGGGGCTTATAGCCTCACCCTACTTCCTCCTCATGCTCTCTACTTCCTGTGTGGGAATAAAATGTATCAGCTAGCTTTCTGCTCCTGTGATGTGCTGCCTGCTGCCTTGCCATCTCTGCCATTATTGACTTTAGCCCTCTGGAACCATGAGCCAAAAAATAAACTCTTTCTTCTATAAGTAGCTTTGGTCATGGTATTTTATCACAGCAACAGACAAGTAACTAATACAGCATGTAAATATTTCTTCCCTGGAAAGTTACATTCTAAGAACTCACAGTTCAAAGTCCTGTGTACATGTTATAGAATGATTATCCTTATATATGGAAAGACTTTTGACAATGAAATATATACCCAGGAACATATATTGAGTCTATCTCATCATCCTTTCCATCTTTATTAATTCAAACTTGTGCTCTGATTCTAGGACCTGTTGTTTCTCAGATGAACATTACAAGCTGTTTCATACAGAGGGATAAAAAAGTGTTTTATTAGACTGATATGAAAAACACTAATACATGGGGTCTATAGAATAATAAAGCTCACTAATTCAACTAAAGTATCAGAAAAGCATTGACATGACAGAAGTAGCAAATTTTTCCAATTCTTCCTTTTAACCTGTTTCATTTTCATGGCTGGAATGGAAAAGAGGAAGGGGCAATGTTTCCTTCGCTGTCTGGGTCAGGAGAGCCATCTGGCACTCATTGTAACCACCATGTGGGAACCAATAAACCCTGCACTAATGTTCCAATCTAGTCACTAATCGCAATAATCAGAACATCTGGTTAGGATTTCCCTTTGCTGGGGTGTCCCCAAAGATTTTATTAGGCATCAATTTCCCCTTAGATCTATCTTGACTATCAACATTAGTTCGCTTTACCCTTATGTCTGTCTAGCTTGAGCCAGGCATAACATTTTGTATCTGCTTGTAGCCCAAGAAATCCATGTTTCAAAACTCTTTCGAGCATACATAGGAAGCATAGCATTAATCTAAGAAGAGACGTCAGCTTCTACTGTTATTACAGTAATCGTCATGCCTATTCTCAACCATTTGACCTAACCTCTGACCTCTTTTTGTCCAGACTGTTACCAGAGAACTGGAAAAATCCACTTCCGGTGAGGTGACCTAAGGTTGGGGCCACCTTCCTTGGAGCACCTTCCCAGCTGAAGAACGAAATGGAACCGGAGGATGAAAGGCGTTTTCAGTGGAGTGATCCCTGCCAGGAGAAACAAGGAGGGCCCCTAGGAAAAGATCAGTGAACCATCGTTTGTAAATGACGAGTCATTGTCATCCACTATAAATGTAAGTTCTCAGGGGGAAAGTTCCACTGGTGTTGCCAAGTCTGAAGACTTGAGCGACTCATTGTAGAAACCTAGTACAGCAGATCTGGGTGACCTTGGGATGTTTTTGCTCCCCTTAATAGTCCATCACTGGTCACCTTGTGTTTCATCTAACATCCTTTTGACTACCAAATAAAATCTTTAGAATTCATCAGCAGACTGCTAACTGCAATTAATCCAAAAGCCAAGAGTGTTATTACATAGACTCTAAGACCCACAGGGAAGTTTTCCCTGCTTCCCTGTATTTTATCTACCTGTGATTCCCAGCAATATATTTGGTAAATGGCATCCATGATTTATGACTTTCTTTGTTCTGTAACTAATAAAATCTCATAGAACCATTTTCATGGTGGAAGACGTCATCTGGGCAACCTGAATCTGTCCAGACGAGAGGTTCTCAACTTGTGGGTAAAGACCGCCTTGGGGATGTCAAGCGACCCATTCACGGGGGTCACCTAAGACCATCAGAAAGCACAGATATTTGCATTATAATTCATAACAGTAGAAAAATTACAGTTATGAAGTAGCAATGAGAATAATTTTATGGTTGGGGGGTCACTACAACATGAGGAACTGTATTAAAGCTTTGCAGCATTAGGAAGGTTGAGAACCACTGGTCTAGACCATGACCTCTCACAGTTGACTGAGAGCGGTGATTTGAGTCAGTATTGTTGAGATTTTTAATTGAAGTGGGTGTGAAAACTATGTTCTTTACAAGATGATGCAAGCCATATACTAAAAACTGTGCCATGATGGTTTGAATAGGAATGGCCCCCATAGACTCATGTTTGAATGCTTGTTCCATAGGGGTGGCACTATTAGGAGGTATGGCCTTGTTGGAGTAGGTGTGGCTTTGTCTTTGTTGGAGGAAGTGCATCACTAGAAGTGGGCTTTGAGGTCTCAGAAACTCAAGCTCAGTGGCTCATAGTCACAGGAAACCCCATTGCCCGAGGATCCAGATATAGAACTCAAATCCTTCTCCAGCACCACATCTGCCTGTGTGTTGCTGTGTTTCCCACCGTGATGATAATGGACTAATACTCTTAACCGTAAACAACCCAGTTAAATGTTTTCCTTTATAAGAGTTGCCATGGTCATGGTATCTCTTCACTGAAATAGAAACCCTAAGACAGGTGCCTCTGGCCAACCAAGGGAGAAGTACTAACAGTTAACTGCTTTCTAATACAGGTGGTTTTAACTTTGAGTTCACTTAAAGCCTGCTCAGTGTGACCTAAAACTTTGATGAGTATTTGAGGTAGAAAGATATCTAACCAAATTTACTACAAAGTATTTACTGATCAGCAGTTGTTAACTTTGGGCCCCGAAGAGACAGCAAACTGTATTTCTGTCATCACTGTATTTTCTGACCTTGTAATCAGTTTAGGGCCTCAAGGTGCATTCTGAGTTCGCTTTGAACCAAGCAGTGAGCAGTTTGAGGACTGCTTGCTAAAAATGTTAGTGCTCAAGGTTTTAAGCTGCCTTTTTCTTTTCTAGAAGTTCTGGGGATTTGTTCATTGCTACAAAGACTTGTCTCTACAGTGCAGGGCAGAGGATAAACAGAGGCATGCAATTGTCATCTCTCTGGCAATCTTCTGTTAAAGGAGAGTCAGTGTGAGGATGAGAGCTGGGCAAGGGCTGGGACCTAGCCTACCTGGATGCCTCCCAATGTCCTCCCTGCCAAGAGCTGTTAGATTGGCTCCTTCTTTTTCTGACTTCTTAGCTCCTTCCCTACCCCAACAGTTCTCCATTGGGTTCTGTGTTAGTCATAGTTCTCCAGAGGAACAAAACCAATAGGATGAGACAAAAGAATGTATTAAGTCAGTTTGAAAACAGTTACATCACACCTGAAAACGAGAACCTGGTAGTTACTCTGTCTTTGAGGCCGTGTGACTCAGCAGTCAGGGGTAGACCCACAATGGCTGTCTTTCACTTGCAGTTCAGGGGGGAAAGCCCGTAGTTGCTTAGTCCACAAGGCTGTGTGCCTCAGCACTCCCCGACTGGAAGTTTCCTGGAAAACCACCAATCTACAATGAAAGCTTGCGAACTTGGCTTCCTCTATCTTGGAAGAAGTCAGCAGCAGCAGCCACTGGGCGAATTAACTCAGGGGCAAGACGGAAAGCCAATCGGCAAAAGGGGAGGTCATTTTCCTTCTGCCATGCCCTTTTGATCTGGGCTGCCACCAGAACACACTGCCCACAGTCAGGGTGGGGCTTCCAAGAGCAATCAAGACAGTTCTTCAGGTGAGGCTCCCGACTTAGGCGATTCTAATTTGTGGCAAGTTGACATTAGAACCACCATAATAGCTTCTACTGTTACCTTGTTCAGAAGCTACTTGTATAGTTGACCTTACATCCTTCAACCTCCTCAAGGCTGCTTCTCTCTGTTCTCCCACATCTAATCTTGGGCTCATGTTGCTCAGAGTCCTCGACTGATTTTGCTCTACCTGTTGACCTTTTTGGGTTAGATTTAGATCCAACATCGTACACTTGTGTGTGCGTGTGTGTGTGTGTGTGTGTGTGTGTGTGTGTGTGTGTGTATGTGCGTGTGCATGCACATGTGCACATGTGCGTGTGTACTCCAACTTTGGTCAATCCTAATATAATAGAATCAAACTAGGCAAAATTACATGGAATAATAGATACCAAATGTAAGCTTATCACTAAATATCTGAATTCTTTGGGGATTTCTCTAAGCATGTATCAAGTCATATATCAAAATTTGTTTCCTGTTGTACCATGCCATAATTTTTATAGATATCTTTATGTACTCAGAGCTTTCCAGTTATAAATATTTTCAAAAAAGTGAGTAAATGGGAAATTCAGTGGTTTTAACATGGCTGCACATAGAGAGTTTATAGGCAGTTTTTATAAAATAAATTATCTGAGTCCCATTTGGGCAATTACATTGAAACCCTGAAAACATGGCATACATAACTTTTTAAATCCCTAACATGTGATTCTAATACATAGCAAAGACTATGAACCACTATAATAGTAGATATGAGTCAGTACATTTCATGTTTTAGTATATTTTATAGAATCAATTGGATACAATATTTCTTGGAATAGTATGGGACACTAATAAATAAACACAATAATTTACAAGGTAAAATTTCTATTATCACAGACAAATCTTGCCTTTAGAAAATAGAAACAATGAATTTTGGTTTCAAATGTTAGTTGATTCTTAATCATATACAGTGTTTAATCTGAAAAGCAATAACTTATTGATCTTTTGAAGACGAAAAAAAGATATTCTTATCTTTGGAATGTTGTTACATTTCCTTAAATAAGCTGGTGACACGGATTCTTGTAAATCAAAGAGTAAGTAGGAGGTTGGCAAAATGGCTCAGCCAAACCTGGACCAATCTGAGTTCCATCCTTAGGATTTATATGGTGAAAGGAGAGAACTCACTCCTAAAAATTGGCCTCTGACCTCCAGACAAATACATGACCTATTCAACCAGACATGTACACATTTTCATGAACATACACAATAATAACAATAATAATAATAAAAATTTTAAAAGTCATTATGGTTCTGACTGTGTTTCTAACATCACAGACCTGGAGGAAAGTCACCTGGGTTTGCTTGATTGATGATGAATTGATGTCATTAACTTTTCCAGACTATTAATATTAACAATGAAATTCCACAAATATTCATGTAAGTATAAAACAGTAAGAACAGAGGACAAAGCCCATGAGAGAGATAAAATGGGTAACAGAAGTAATCGTGCTATATTACTGCTGCAAAAATCAATAAAGCAAATCTGTTATTCTTTTTAAGTGTCATATTACAATAATGTTTTCCTGAAGACTGTTGTCTGCATCCAATTTAGGAAGGCATCTGCTTGTGTTTGCTTAAAACAAAAGGGTGGTTGGCTTAATGAATTATTTACAGGCATGCAATATGGCAACAGTGTCATTATGAACTCTCTTCTAAGATCTCCTCTGGCTACTCCTGGCAGGGTGTCAATTTGCTTGTTTTTATGGTAGGTGCATGAAATTGTGGAGCTATTCAAAGAAATGAGACTCTACCATTGGACTTCCTAATGCACGCAGACCCAGTAAGAAAGCCATGGCAACAAGAATGGTGAAAACATTCATTTGGCATTAACAATGTGTAGTGTGAAGTTCAAGCAGATGAGCCATGGGAATTACAGAAGCCCTGAAAGTAGGCTAAAGATGTAAGGAAATCAAGACAGGGCTAGAGGAGAAAAGAAAGCAAGGTCCGTGACCTCTTCCTCCTCCCTGACACATGTGCCAACTGCCAATGTCTGATGGAAAACAAAAGAGTTCCAGAGAATCTTAAGAGTCCTGCACCAAAGTAATGGAGTAGAAAAATTAAATTGACCTCGAAGCTTATGAGAAATCAGCAGAACAGGCGGGAGAAGAAAAATCACAGGTATAAGTAGCAGGGTTATTAAAATCCAATGATTTTCTTTAGCATCTTCAAGCCCACATTTCCTTCCACAAAGTCAGGGCGTCTAGACAGACTGTGAAGGCAGCCTGCTGGTGACTGGAAGCATGGCAGGGCAGGAAGGCAGGGCAGAAAGAAGAAAACCCCACAGAGCCATCATTTTTTTCCTTGAGTCAGAACTACCCGTAACCCAGCACAACCTCTGGAACCATCACCGATCAGCGGTGTTGGCTGGTGGTGAAAGCTGATGGAGTAAGTTTCCAGTTTCTCAAAATGGCCATGGGAGAAGACTTTGTAAACAAGAGTCAATTACAATTGACAATTTCTCCCACCATGCAAATCTCAGAAAGATGGTGTCTATGGATAGGACAGTTAGGAGCTGTGTGTAGCCCTGTGTTTATCTTCTCTCATCTTGTGGTGACTGTCTGCTGCTTCTAGTGGCCCATGTGAGGCCTGAGTGTGGCAGAGGCAATAACAGCAAGACTGTCCCTGCCTTCAGCATTACAGTATCATGGGGGAGAGGGCATTTTCATTAGATACGTTAAAAAAGCCAGAGACCTTTGTTAAGTAGTATTGTCTTGTAACATGTTTATTATACTCTAAGGGTTTCTAACAGTTTAAAGCTGTCCTTTCATATTGCAGTCAAGATACAAAGATGATAGTGGGAGATTGTCTGTAATTCTAGGAAAGGGGAACCATCATAAGTGGTTCAAAACAAAATGTGAATAAGTATAATTTATGTTTAATGCTTGGGCTGCACATTGTCTTGTGATGGCATGAATGAATTCTATAGTGAAAACAGTAGCTGGGAGGCATGCAGCCTGCAGCATGCAGCAGATTTGTAGGACTTCCATCCACAGTCAGCATGCAGCAGATTTGTAAGACTTACATCCACAGTCAGATTTCATTCTGAAGAAGGGAGAAGAATTAGTAGCATCAGGCCCCTCCCTACCCTGAGCCATGCTTTCACTAACTTTAAAGGAAGCAAGCAACCAACCAACACCAAGCTCCTGGGTAAAGGATTGGCTAATTTAGTCTCTCTCTGCCCAGGGATGGAATTAACCAGTAAACTGTCATATTTCTCTCTGCTGTTTGATAATCCTGGATACAACTTAGAGTTGATACTGCCAAATCTCATGATTTTTAAAATTGTTTTATGTCTGTCTTCTGCAATGATGCAGATACGTAGAAAAGACTTCTACACCCAGCTCCTGCCCACATCTGGCATAAACTGTGCAGCTTTAGACAAGGCACTTAACCTTTCTGAGCTCCTATTTTTCATGGAAAATTTGGGAAATAATAATAGCAGTAAATAACACCCAAATCAATAGATTGATAAGATACCCAAGATAATTAATGTGATAGCATTTAGCTAGTAAGTTTATTCAATACAAGTTCAAAAACATTAGACTTTTTAACCATTGTCATCATTTTAGTTTTCCTAGCAAGAGTCCTTTTTCAGTCTTTTAATACCAAGTCAACAACAGTGTCATATAAGTCAAGTGATATCTCAGATCTACCAATTGCATGAAGGAAGTCATTGAACAGGAAGAAGACAGGAAGTTTCAATAAGCTGACCATGCTCCAATTTCTATAAAGAACCAAGGGTTTTGCCTCCCCTATTTGTGACAATGCTGTCCTCAACCATGGAAGTTGGTACATGCATCAAGAGAAAGACAATAGGGCCATCACTCTATAGAGCAGTGCGAAAACAGAGGTCCTGAGCTTATCTGCAAGCATGGGGCTCGTAAGGTTGGCTTTTCATAGGACTCAGCTCTTTGGAAGACCTTCCTTTCTCTCTCCAAATTCCTTCATATTCATTTTTCCATCTCTCTTCTCTTTCATGATACAAAGAAGGCACTGAAACTGCTGCGTGGCTGGGAAGAGCTTGATGACATGGGAAGGATTGGACTAACACAGACAGGACCCACCAGGAAGGAACCAGGGATCCTCTGCACTAGGAAGGTGGTTGTTTTATCTGTATGGGACTTCTGCTTTGCTCAGCTGTTGTGGCTTCAGAATCAATACCAAGGATAAGAGACCAGTGGGATCTAGTCTCCTTTGAAGAGGTAAGAAAAGACCCAGGTATCCTGAAGTTAGTAGAGAGTTCAGTTGCTGAGAGGCCACAGGTGCCCTTTAGAAGTCTCTGAGTAGCCTGGACTGCAGGCCTCCAGAATTCCATTTCTTTTCTTACACTCAGAATACTAGGAAGCTCTGATATTTCTCACCATTTGATGTACTGAATGCCATTTAATTAATATTCTGGAAAATCACATTTGACTGGTATCTTGCTCATTTAATTTTAATATTTCTACAGAATTGACAACACAATGTTACTAATAATGCCTGTCATGTAAGGCCTACAATCAGCAAATAGCCCAGAAGGGTGGAATAAAATATGCCCTATTGTTTCCTTGTTCATACCCATATAGTTGATCTCAATTTCATGTTCGTTTACATTTTAAAAGCATATTTAAAATAAAGAAAGTTGTTTAAAATGGATTTATGTATTACATTGCCCTCTATTTATATAGAGGATTTTCAGGTGTTATTTACTACATTTAAAATAATTTTATGATTATCTCAATAATCTTAATATGACAGATAAATATAAATGTGTAAGCGTATTTTATACATACACACAGAGTTTACATGAACTTTTCTCATCTGGTCTGACAATAGTTCCTCTGAGAGCCAAAGACCACCTAACAAAAATCCTAACATGAGGAACAAGTCCTCTTTTAAGTTGTTGGTCACAGTTTTCCAAGAGATTCCCCCCTTAAAAAAAAATACAGGTTATTGCTGTTGCCCTTGGTTGCTATCCATTAGTGGAAGGTAAGTCTCTATTGCTGGTGACACCCATGCACTTCAGACACAGGTCCCAAAGGACCCTGAGCCTGAACTAACTTGAATGACTCCTCCCTGAAGACTAGCTTTCATGGTATCAGAATGTACCAGGCAATCTTCCAAAGGAGGGAAGCAACCAAAAGTCTTACCCAACTATGATACCTATGAACTACATCAATGGCCAGCATTGCACAAAAACCCCTATGAGTACAGAACTAGCAAACATACCTCGGTAGTAATCAATATCTCTCTGATTGGACTTAAGACTTGCTCAAAAAGAGGGATATCATGCCTGGTATTGGAAACCTAGCCAACTACCTAGGGCTAGTAACATCATAAATCTTGGAGGAGGTCCTACAACTATCAATTTACTAAACCTACCTAATTCCTAACTACATTCTAAATATCTCTCCTTATATCTACAGATAAGTTTAATCCTCACCCCTCATCAAGAAAACTTCTCTTTGCAACAGATAGAAGACCATTACAGAAAACCACATTCAATCAAAATGCAGAGCTGGAGAGCCCAGTGGATACATCTACAAAACCATTCCAGCACCTACGGCTCAGGGAAAATTTCAGAAGAGAGGGCAGAAAGATTGTAAGAGGTAGAGGGTCAGGGAGTTTGCTGTGAGACCATGCCTACTGTAACGACAAAAGCTACATCCATAAAGTGTGACCAAGATGGCTGTCTAAACATGAGCTGAACAGAGACAACAATAGACATGGCGGAAGTGGAAGACGGAAATACCAGAAGGCCCCAACCTCTGCAAAGAACTATAGGCAGCTAAGGAATGTCGTAAGTGGGAGAAATAGTCCTCCCCAGGAAAAAGTACATTCGTTGGCTATCTAATACTAAATGATCAGCCCATTATTCAGAGTTAGCAAGTTATATTTAGGAATATATATATACATATATATATATGCAGATACATATAAGCATGTTAACAATAATTAATAAAAAAGAGGCCATGGATTTGAAAGAGAGCAAGGGGAGGTATTGGGGAGTGGAGGAAAGGGAAGAGAAATGATGTAATTATATTATAATCTCAAAAAAAAATGTTCCCCTGACTTCAACCTAAGACTTTCCAACGCCTCTTTCCCCCCTTTCTCTCTTGATAGGGTCTTGCTGTGCTATGCAGCTTGATTTTAAACTCATGAATGTCCTGCATCAACCTCTTGAGTACTGGATTGTAGGTATACATCACAGTTCCTGGATCTAATCATACCACAGTGGATACTCATATTCCTGGAGAATGAGTAGCAATTTTGCAGAAAAGAAAACTAGAGCTTGGAGTGTGACCCAGTTGTAGAAGTGTTTGCCCTGGGTTGCTTAGGCTCTGGGTTGGATCCCTTGTACCACAAAAGTAAAAACAACAGCAATGGAAGAGCAACCTGAAATAGAAGATGTTTAGCTTCTAAAATGGAAGCTCATTGCTTGACTGTGGATATTTAGAATTTCCACTATTATAGTATCAATAGTCATGGTGAGCTCAGTTAATAGACTTTCACAAAATGGTAGCTGAAGCAATGTTTTAAATTCATAGGTCATATTGCTATTTCCTTCTGTTTTTAGACATTTGGGAATATGACATATTTTATACTTTCTGGCAGTTAAGAGGTTAATAGAGCAATATCTGAGCAAAGCCTACCAGTTATGGGATTAGCTGCAAAGCCTGTGCAAATCTCCAAACACATTTTCTTACCTCAACTACAGACAAATGCAGAAGATCTAATGGGAAACCCAGATGCATTAGGTCCCAGAGGTGGAAGGATCCTGAGACACCACACAACTCCATCAGGGTGCATCAGCCTGAATATGCCCACTGGCCCACACTGAACCAATGTAAACTGGAATGAGTGTGTACTGAATTATGATGAGGACTAGAGTGGTCAGTAAGGGAATCTGCACTACTCTGACTCACTAATACAGGCATTTGAAAGATAATATATTGCTGACATGTGGGGGCCTTAGTAGGAGCTAAGAATAGAAACCTAAATAAATATTTTCAAATAATGATCTTCTTGAAGTTAGAGGGATTGTGTGAGGAGATACAATAGAGGGTAGAAGGGAAAATGTTCATATTGTGTTTACATGGACAATCCACCTAATGGTACTGAGTCCAGGCAAAGGGGGATCTTGAAAGCCTCTTTCCCCCTGGTTCCTAAGTTGTGTAGACAGCATCAGGGTCTAGATGGATAACTGTGTAGACAAGTGAGCATAACCAAGATGGGGGCGTTATAGACATACCTCATAGAGGTCAACAGAAAAAGCATAAACAAGCATTGGTACAAACCACTAGAGAGTGTTGATAGGATTGGACTGCACTTGGGATCCTAAGTTATCCCAGCTTCAGGATCTATTTGGAAAATTCTGGAACTAGCAGCACAAGGATGAGCAACAGACAGAAGATTTGAATGCAATGTCCCCAATCCCTCTGCCCTCCTAGAAAAATCTCATACACACCATTCAACCAGTGTGTGTAATGAAATCAGCAAGAAAGAAACAGTGAATGGACTCCACCTTCGAGGCAGAGAAAGACTTTCTAGAAGACTTCATGTTGCATTGTGTGGTTCAAATGACAGGATAGATTACTCTTCAGAAAGGGTTGGACCCTTCCACATTTGTTCCTGTTGAATGCTAGGGGTGAGTGGGGTGAGATAAAGCATTGAAATCTCAAATGGTTCAAGTTAAATGAGATACTTATGCTTTCCTCACAGGTCTGAGTATTAGTGAGCTAAATCTGGCAAATCTAAAGCATATTATTGAGAGAGAAAATAGGCGAAACAACTTTGGTATCTTTAGGAATTCTATCCATTTTTAGAAAGTTCATCTCCAAGAAGTTTGGCCATGACAGACCTGTGCAGACTGATACAAACACTGATCTTTCTTTAGTGGCACCGTTTTTTATTTACTGATTAATTGATTAATTTGGCATCTTGACACAGGGTCCATGTAGAGCAGGCTGGCCACGAACTCACCGAGTAGCTGAGGCTGGCATAGGATTATCCTGCTTCCATTTTTCAAGTGCTTGGGTTACAGATATGAACACCACACTCAGCCTGCCCATTTTTTTTAAACCATAATTTTCCCATCTGCACTATTTTGAAATATAACACACAAGAGAGAAAAGTGTGTAAACCAGTGT